>PISW01008066.1:0-50408 GCA_004023785.1 Mungos mungo
GGCGCGGCGCAGGGATGCGGCCCGCGGTGACGGGGCTACGGGGAGTGGCGGCTGGTGCAGAGATGTGGCCCGCCGTTGATGGGGGCGCGGTGACGGGACGCCGGCGTGGGCCGGGGGGCTCCGTGAGTGTGGAGGCGGCACTGGCGCGGCACAGAGGCCCGGGTGCCAGGCGGGGCCGGTTCGCCGACTCTCACTGCAGGCAGGCCGTGGGGTCCGCGTGGTCCAAGGTAGCTGTCAGCTTGGCTCTAGTTTTGTTTGGTTCTGGAGTCTCCACGCCCATCCTATTCAGTAGAACAGGCCTTCCCCCCTGCACGGGTCCTTCAGCGCGAGGCAGATGTGGGAACGGGTGCAGAGGGAAAGTGACTTGTCCAAGTCCTTCTGTGAGGGACACCTGGGCAGATTCAAGCTCAGCTCATTTTGAGGCGGCTGTGCGCTGCACACTAGTGTGGTCAGAATGTTCGAGGTGCCACCTGCGCTCTTCAGGTGGCTCAGCCTTCTTGCCTCCCGGCCTTTGCGCTGGTTGTCCCTGTGCCTGGAGCAGTTTTCCCACAGAGGTCTGTAGCCCTGGGGCGTCTACTCAGATGCCACCTTATCAGTAGAGAAGAACGGTACAGTCTAGTGCTAGTAGTGCCATCCCTGCCTTTGTAGATGTTTGAGTGTTTTTGTATTTTCTCATTAATTTTTGAAGTGATACATGCAATAGAATGGTTCTGGTATTTTTTTTTTTTTTTGAGTGGAACCAATAAAACAAATATGCTCTCTGCATATGTAAAAATATAGTTTGAAATGAAATTATTCTACCGCCCAAAGATAAGCACAATTAATGGCTTTTTATGGCCCTTTGTTCTGTCCATGTAGTTTTTCTTTTATAAATGAGATTGTATAATGTAATTTTATGTGCTTTTAAAAACACAGTGTGATCACACGGTGTTCTGCCGCGGGCAGTAATTGCTGTCTCGCTGTAGGACCCACAAGGCGTTATTTACTGTCTTGTTCTGGATCCGCCCTTGCTGGTCTGCTCCGGGCCACGGCTCGCGTGGTGTCTTGTCTTGAGTTTATTTTTGCTCCAGAGTATTTTGTCGCAACGTACAAGTCCTCCAGCTACCGTTTCTAGATCTTAGTTTCCTTATATACCAGATCGAGGAAAAATCCTGTCCTCCCTGTCACCATTTTCTCTCCCTGTTTCTCTTTTTTTTCATGTTTATTTTATTTTAGAGGGGGAGAGAGAGAGACAGAGCACGGGCAGGGGAGGGTCAGAGAGAGAAGGAGACACAGAATCCGAAGCAGGCTCCAGGCTCTGAGCTGTCAGCACAGAGTAGGATGCGGGGCCCGAACACACAAACCGTGAGATCATGACCTGAGCCGAAGCCGACTGAGCCCCCAGGCTCCCTTCCCTGTTTCTCTTGAACCAAGTTCAGTTAAGCTTTTAGTCCCACCTCTTCTCTGAAAGTGCTCCTGTTGGGGTCACCAGTGTCGTTACATCGCCAAGTCTGCTGTGGAAAGCCTTTGACCTGGCTGTCCATGGCCTCCTCTTGTCTCCTGGTGGCACTGACACCACCCTGGTGGTTCTCCTTGAAGCTGGCTGGCTGCTACCTCCAGTCTCCTCACTGGCTCCTTCTCATCTCCCTTGCTTTAAATATTACAAGGCCTCGGGACAGTCCTCAGGTCTCCTCGCTGGTCTGCACACCCAGGCGGCCACATCCTCGGTCACGGCCGTGGGTCCTGTGCCAGCATCTCCTGAATGTGGAGCGCCTGCCTGGGTCTTCCCGAGCTGGGTTCTACACCGCGCTTTTACCTGTGTGAGCGCTGTTGCTCACGCACTGTTAGGTTTCGTTTGGAGGGCGCTCAGGTCAGACCCCTCGTGTGATTTGTTTTTCTTGCACATCCTCAATCTGATCTGCCAGCACTTTCCAAATAGAATTCGAACCCGGTTGCTCCTCACTGCCTTCTTGGCCGCTGCTGTCATTCTAGCCCCGCCCCCCATCTCTTACCTGGGTCATTCTCCTCCCTGCTTTGCCTGCTCCCCTGAGCTGTTCTGCACTGGAATTTCAACACAGCAGTGGGGTGATGTTTTTTTATTATTTTTTAATGTTTATTTTATTTTAATTTTTTAATGTTTATTTTTGAGAGAGAGAGAGATAGACAGACCACGAGTGGGGGAGGGGCAGGGAGTGAAGGAGACCCAGAATCTGAAGCAGCTCCAGGCTCTGAGCTGCTTGAACTCGTGAACCGCAAGATCATGACCTGAGCTGAAGTCGAACATTTAACCGTCTAAGCCACCCAGGCACCTGTTTGTTTATTTTATTTTATTTTACTTATTTATTTTTAATGTTTATTTATTTTTGAGAGAGAGAGAGAGAGAGAGAGAGGGGGGGCATGAGCAGTGGAAGGGCAGAGAAAGAGGGAGACACAGAATCTGAAGCAGGCACCAGGCTCTGAGCTGTCAGCACAGAGCCCGATGTGGGGCTTGAACTCATGCATCATGAGATCATGACCTAGTCGAAGTCGGATACTTAACCAACTGAACCACCTAGACGTCATGCCATTTATTTATTTTAGAGAGAGAGCATGCACGCACGTGCTGTGAGAGAGGGAGAGAGAGAATCCCAAGCAGGCTCCATGCTTTCAGTGAAGAGCTGGACATGGGGCTCAAACTCACCAACCGAGAGATCATGACCTGAGCTGGAGTCGGATGCTGAACTGACTGAACCACCCAGGTGCCCCTGGGTGATGTGTTTTTTTTTTTTTTAATAGTTTATTGTCAAATTGGTTTCCATATAACACCCAGTGCTCTTCCCCACGGGTGATATTTTAAAAACAGAAATCAGGGGTGTCTGGGTGGCCCAATCAGTTCGGTGTCCGACTCTGGCTCAGGTCATGATCTCTCGGTTGGTGAGTTTGAGCCCTGCCCACCTCGGACTCTCTGCTGTCAGCATGGAACCCACTTTGGATCCACCAGCGTCCTCTCTCTGCCCCTTCCCTGCTCACGCGTGTCATCTCTCTCTCTTTCTCAAGAGCAAATGAATATTAAAACAAGACAAATCAGATCAGATCGTGCCCTTTTTCCTCAGAGCTCTCCATGCTTTCCCATCTCCCTCAGGGAACGAGCCGAAAGATCTTAAGGCAGTTTATGAAGCACTTGGTGACCGGGTCGTTGCTGTTACCTCGTGTCCCCTGCACCTCATCCCTTGTCCCCTGGCCCAGCCACACCCAGCTCAGGACCTGGGCCTGCCCTGGCTCTGTCTGGAATGTGGGTCCTTACATGCCATGGTTTGACTTTCTCTTTTCAGGAGCTCCTCTTCAGAGAGGCTGCTGTGGGACTCACGCCTTGCTCATGTTCCTCACTGTCCTTGTCCCTTACCTTGCTATTGCCATTGCACTTGTCTGCCACTTACAGCTTTGCGTATTGCCTGTCCCCCTTCCAGGGGCGGGAACGTGCTGTGTTCACGCTTATGTCCCCAGTGACTCACTTAGTGTTTGGACTAAGTGTGTAATGAATATTTGTTGATCAAGTATATTAATGAACAAATTCTTCCCTAAAGCAGGTGGGTTTGGTAGGACCTAGGCGTACAGGGGTGATGAATGATGCTAGGGCCGCTGAGGAAGGGAGTCCCCATACTTAGAAGAGGGAGGCTGGCTCAGATGCATGCGGGAAGCAGAGCTTGATGTAGGTAGAGATGGAAGGGAGGGGGTCAGGCGGGAGGTGAGAGGGCTTGGGCCATTCAAGGAAAGAGTCTGTCACCTGACCCTGCACCCAGCTGAGCTGAGTGGCCAGCTGCCTGTGGCCTCTCTTCACGTGGCCCGTCAGCAGGGCCCGTCCTGTGTGCTGGCAGTGCAGTCCCTCTGTCCACCCCTGCTCCCATCTTTGCATCCCTTTCCTTCTCTCTCATGGCTTTGTGCGCAGCGTGGCCTCTGGGGTCCCCCACTCGGACGGGCCCCTCCAGCGCCGGGGGCTCTGCGGTCCCGGCCCGCTGCCCCTCGGGTTGGGCTGCAGCCGCAGGAGGCAGCGCAAGCCTTTTTGTGCAGGTGCGAGAGCAGCGGCTTCCTCGGGCCAGCCCTGCTCCTCAGCCTCCCGGGGAGGGCGGGGGGGGGGGCAGGTGCCCGCCGCCTTCAGGAGGCCAGGTCTGGCCCTCAGTGTTTTCTTCCGGGCCCGGCGTCCTCTGGGTCTGTATTCTCAGCCCTGCCCTCTGGGGCTTCTGCTTTATTTCTGGTCAGTGGAGATTTTTATATTGTTTTGGTGCATTATCGTAGAAATAAAATTTAAAAATAATTTATTAAAAATTTTTTTTAATGTTTTATTTATTTTTGATACAGAGAGAGACAGAGCATGAGAGGGGGAGGGGCAGAGAGAAAAGGAGACACAGAACCGGAAGCAGGCTCCAGGCTCTGAGCTAGCTGTCAGCACAGAGCCCGACGCGGGGCTTGAACCCACAAACGTGAGATCATGACCTGAGCCGAAGTCAGAGGCTTAACTGACTGAGCCCCCCAGGCGCCCCTAAAAATAATATAGATACTGAGTAGGAGGGAAGGTCTTTGCATAACCTCACTGTCGTTTTACTTAGCTTTCTGAGAAGTTTGATGTGTGTGGTGTAATTTCCGCGGTTCACCCCAAACAGGTCCCTGGCGCTGCCAGCGTGCCCAGCTCCTTCTGCCAGTCCTTTCTGGGCTGTCAGTGAAGGAAGTCAGTGTGGACACTCTTGAGTCCGGCTTCTTTCAGTGAGCCGGCGCATTGCGGTTCATCCGGGTCGCTGCCCGTCCCCGGAGCGTGTCTGCTTTGCTGCGGAGCGGCGCGGGCACACTGTCCCCGGGCCCCCGCTGAAGGGCGTTTGGGTCGTGGCCGGTCCTCTGATTCAGGTAGCGCGTGAGTAGCTCGCGCCGTGTGCCGTTCACGCAGTACGGAAGTTCTCGTGGGGTGACGCGCTCCCCTTCGCTCTTCCTCCCCGTTCCTGACCCCCCCCCGGACTGCGTGGGCGTCCGTGTCTCCAGGTTTCTCTCTGTGCATTGGAAGCGGTGTCACCAAGTACCGTGAGCGCGCTGCTTCTCACAAGGGGCTGAAAACTGGTTCTTGGAAGGAGGGTGAAAAAAGTATTAGGTAGGATAGTGGTTTCGGTCCCACAGAGGGTCAAGTACTTCAGTAGATCTGTAGGAGGCGGTGGGACTACAAGTTCACAGGGTGGGGGGCGTTGGAGAGAAGTGTCTCAGCAGGGCCCGCAGGGGCGGGGGCAGGAGTGGAGAAGCGGTGGCAGCAGAGCGAGTCGGCCGTGCTCCTCTTAGGGCTTGTGTCCGGGGAAGGACTTGCTCAGTTCGTGGACTTCCCCTCTCAGGTTGAGCCGGATCCTGCCTGCGTGGGGAGCCCCGGGCTCTCCGCTCCGTCAGGTTAAGGACCTGCCCCGCCTGCCGCTGCTGGAGACCCTTGGCGTCCCAGCCGTGAAGTTAGAAGGGACACGGAGGCCTCGGTCCCTGTTTCTGCGCTGTGGTGCTGCGACACGGCACGTGATGCTGGGCGTCCCACGTTGTCTTAACCTCAGTTTGGCCCAGCTGAGGTCACTCGGCATTCGCGTGCTTTGGGGACGAGTCTGGGGCCTTCATGATCTGCTGTGAGGCGGGAAAAGCACGAACATGCTGTCAGTGTCTGAGACTCCGGTTACAGCCCTTGATTTTTGTCTGTAATATTTTACTATGAAAAAAAGAGACACAGAGGCCGAGAGGATTTCGCACTAAACTACCTACGTAGCCATGACCTAGTTCCTGTTAACGTTTCTCTGTGCGCGCTTCATCCCCTGTCCATCTGTCCATCTGTCTGTCCGCTTTTTAAAGTTTTGGGAAGCGTTTCAAGGGAAGTGAAAGTAGTGTCTTTCGTATGTTAGAGCCTCGCCTCCTTTTTCTTTTTTTTCTTTTTTTTTTTCAGTTCCCTCAGACAGGGTTACTTGTTCCGTTTTTTTTTTTTAAGGTTTGTTTTTAAGAGAGAGACAGTGCGAGCAGGGGAGGAACAGAGAGAGACAGACAGAATTCGAAGCAGCTCCAGGCTCCCAGCTGTCAGCACAGAGCCTGACGCGGGGCCTGACTCACGAGCTGTGAGATCATGAGCCGAAGTCGGACCACGTAATTGACTGAGCCACCCAGACACCTCTATTTCCTACCTTTTTATTTTATGTAAGAAGCTGTAGATCTTATAGGACTGGGTTTATTGACTTGGCAAAATGGCCTTTGCACAGTAGGGAAAAAAGAAAAACCATTTTTAAATGTGTTCATATACTTACATTTTTGTTAAAAATACCTAAATAGTTTCCCCATTTCTTTTTTAAACTTTATTTATTTTTAGGGAGAGTGTGTGTGCAAGAGCTGGGGAGGGGCAGAGAGAGAGGGAGAGAGAATCCGAAGCGGGATCCAGTCTCTGAGCTGTCAGCACAGACTGACATGGGCTCGAACACATGGACCTTGAGATCATGACCTGAGCTAAAGTCGGATACTCAACCGACTGAGCCGTCCAAGCCCCCCCCCCCCCGCCATTTTTTGGTGTTTACTGGTTACTTAGGGGAGTGTGAGACGCCTCCTAGAAAGCACTTGAGTGCAAGTTTGCCAGGGAGGAGAGGGCAGAGGGCACTCTGCAGAAGGAAGTTCTGGACCACAGCACTGCTTTCTCTGGAGAAGAGGGAGGTTTCATGTGGCTGCAGATGGGGGCTTGGCGGGGAGGTCCTTGTGGCGTTGCTGACACTGCCGGGGTTGGGGTCCGGTCTCCATCCTGGCCCTGGCTCTCCTCAGGCTGCTTCCTCCTGAACCAAAATGTGGTGATGCTTGGACCTCACCGGCTGCACTCCCGGTCTGGCCCCGCACCGGAGGCGCTCAGGCCGCAGGCAGGCCTGGCCTGGCCTGTGGGGGCACCGCTCCCCTCGAGCATCGTTTTCCCCCCCTTTAATTGTTTTTTTTCATGTTTATTTGAGAGAGAGAGGAGAGAGAGAGCGAGCTCTCCCGAGCAAGTTGGGGAGGGACAGAGGGAAAGAGACAGAGTCCCAAGCAGGCTTACGCCGTCAGTGCAGAGCCCAACATGGGGCTCGATCTCATGAACCGTGAGATCACGACCTGAGCCTAGATCAAGAGTCAGACACTTAACTGACTGAGCCCCCCAGGCACCCCCACCCTGGTCTTTCTTAGCTCACCCCGGGCAGGACGGAGAGCCCTAGGGGCAGCGGGGCGGACTGAGGGCTGGTTTTCAGGAGTGGGGGCTGGGCACCCTGCAGCCCCTCAGGGGACAGAGGCTGAGTTGAAAGGAGAAGCTTTACTTGATCCTTATTCCCTTGGTTTGTTTTCAGTCTCAATGTTAACTTTACTTTGAAATTCAAATAGCGTTAAGTGAAGGTCTGAATTCTCTTTCAGAGATGGATAAGGTTAAAGCCGCCGGGAGCCCCTGTCCTAAAGTCTCCAGGCCTGTTTCCCTTAGGCCTGTGTGGAGCCGGCCGCCCTGCTGCCCCCGCGGCCCTCCGTCTGCCCGGGCGTCCTTGCGTGTGGGCCGTCTCAGTGGCAGAACTAGACGTGTTTTAAGGGGAAAAGCCGGTGGTTTGACTGACTCCTGGTTCTCGTCCCACAGCGCGGGTCGCTCCCTGTCGCTGACTTTCCCTTTCCACTGGTGACCACGTCGTCCTCCCTGGAGTTCCGTAGTTTCTGCCTGTATTGGCTTTTAGGGAGTCCTTCATCTTTGTTGACTTATTTTTGATTAAAAAAATTTTTTTAATGTTTATTTTTGCGAGACAGAGCATGAGCGGAGGAGGGGCAGAGAGAGAGGGAGACACAGAACCCGAAGCAGCTCCAGGCTCCGAGCTGTCAGCACAGAGCCCGAGGCGGGGCTCAAACTCACGAACTGTGAGATCATGACCTGAGCCGAAGCCGGACGCTCAGCCGACTGAGCCACCCAAGCGCCCCTTTACTTTGATTTTTGAATATGTGACTCTTTCACATGATTCTGAAAATCAAAGTGATACAAGACGGTGTACATGGGAGTGTCACTGTCTCCACTGCCTGTCGCTCTGCCTGCAGCACGCTCGGCAGGTCATCGGCAGCCGCCTCCATTTCTGGCTTATTCTTCACGAGTCTCTTTTTGGCGTGAGCAGATGTTCATGGAGCGCCAGTGCTTGTAGACTGTTGTAGTGAGTGTGACGAGGAGATACGATTTTAAGAAAAAGTTAGGTGTGTACAGATATGTAAGTATCGGGATTTTTTTTGGAAGACAGTGTGGGCGGCCGTGTATTTATATGTCTGTGCCCTCCTCTTAGGCGGCGTTAGTGTCTCAGGTATGGTCTGCACTGGGCTCATCTGAGTCCGCGTGGTGCCGCACCGAGCGGAGGGCCGGACGGATGATGGGTTCAGCCCATCTCTGAAGTGTGGACGGACGTGTGGTTTGTTTCTGATGTTTTGTGTTTACAAGTAAAACTTTGTGCAGACGTGTTTCTGTGCTGGAGGTGGAGACCGGGCGCAGCGTGAGCGCGGGCACGGGGTCTGCGCAGCGGTGCTCTCCGCGGCCTCCCCAGCGGCTCGCCGCCTGGCTTCCGCGCTGTTCGGTCTGGTGGACAAGAAGCGACACTTCAGCCCAAGTTTGGTTGCAGTTCTTTGACTAGGAGCGATGATTTACAGGTTAATGAGCTTGAAAAGTTCAGCTTCAAGTCTTCTCTTGGAGTTGTACCTTGTTTTACTGGGGTTTTTTTTGCCAAGGAAATCTCCTCTCCCAAGTAAGGACTGGGGTGAGCACACGGAGTCATGCATGTAGCTCACCACTGTGAGCAGCCTCCAGCGACTCCGTGTTTGGAGGGATCTCAAGGGCCACGTCTGGGCTCTGGTTTTTGCATTTGGCGTTTTGGGCTGGTCATTCTTTTCAGCAGCCGACTGTCTTCTGACACCACCGTGTCCTCACAGCCTGCGGGGGGCTCTGCGCGGGGCGTGGGTGGTGTCGTGGTTGCTGAGAAGCACGGCCCTGCGGGGACGGCAGCCCTCCCTGTGTGATGAGCAGTGATGAACAGTGTGGGATGGACAGTGCCCTGGCCGGAGTGTGTGGGGGGTACCACGACCGCGGCAGTGACCCTGCAGAACTACCTGAGGCAGGGGTGGCCCCAGCTTGATCTGGGGAAATGTGGGGGCAGGGGGACGGGGTTTGGGAAGGCAGCAAGACTTGTGGCTCCAGCTCCCAACCTGTTGAAGAGGAAGAAGAGGCGTCCTGATCTCCCGCCGCCCGGACTCTGGCTGATCCCAGATGGAATGGAGGGTGGGCGGCGGGAGCGGTCCCCGGCTTACGCGAGCGGGCTCGGAGCAGCTGCTGTCAGTGCCCGGTCTCCCGGGCCCTTCACCCACGCTCTCAAGGGTTCTGACCCGGGCAGCCCTCCCCTACACTGAGAACCGGGGTTCTGACCTGGGCAGCCCTCCTCTACACTGAGAACCAGGCCCAGGCAGTACTCCTTAGAGTGGCATCTTCCTGGCGTCCAGCTGTGCCCCTTTAGGATGTCATTGTTGCTCTGGCAGAGCAGCAGCGGGCACGGACCGGCCGTGGCTGGCACCCTCCTGCCGGCGGCGCTGGTGAGTGTTGCGTGCAGCGGTTGAGGGCTTGCTCTAGCCTGGTGCCACTGACGTTGACCCTCTCCCGAGCAGGGCCCACGTGGGACCATGAGCGTCAGGGGGGGCTCCAGCTCTTTCTCATGGACCTTGAAAGCAGACACAGCCACCATTAGAAAAAATGTTGTTTTGCTGTTGGTGGTAGTTGTGCTGTCTATTGGGGTAACTGTGGCACATTTTAGGGGAAAGCTGCTTCAGGGAAGCAGTTTCTTTACATTGTGGTTGGTTGGCTTTATTTCCCTAACTTGACCATAAGCTTACTGAAATCAAGATTCACTTAAAAAATTTTTTTTCTTTACATTTATTTATTCTTGAGAGACAGAGACAGAGCACGAATGGAGGAGGGGCAGAGAGTGAGGGAGACACAGAATCCGAAGCATCTCGGGGCTCTGAGCTGTCAGCACAGAGCCCAGTGCGGGGCCTGAACCTATGAACTGTGAGATCATGACTTGAGCTGAAGTCGGATGCTCAACCGACTGAGCACACAGGTGCCCTGGGATTCACTTTTTGAAAAAGTTGAGATGTAATTTACGCATAGCAAAGTTCACACTTTAGTGTGTGGGCTCTGTGACTTTGGACAAACTTAAAAGAAAAATTTTTTTAAATGTTTATTCATTTTTTGAGAGACAGAGAAACAGAGCATGAGCAGGGGAGGGGCAGGGAGATAGGAAGACACAGAATCCGAAGCAGGCTGCAGGCTCCAGGCTCTGAGCTGTCAGCACAGGGCCTGATTGGGGGCTTTAACCCACAAAGTGTGAGATCATGACCGGAGCCCAAGTCAGATGCTTAACTGACTGAGCCACCCAGCTGCCTCAGGACAAACTTTTTTTTTTTAAATGTGTTTTTGAGAGAGAGACATACACATAACATGAGTGGGGGAGGGGCAGAGAGAGGACACGCAGAATTAGAAGCAGGCTCCAGGCTCTGAGCTGTCAGCACAGAGCCTGATGCGGGGCTTGGACTCACAGACCACGAGATGGTGACCTGAGCTAAAGTGGGACAGTCAGCGACTGAGCCTCCCAGGTGCCCTCGGACAAACATGTTTGTGAGCATCCTCACGAATTAAGTGGAGAAATGGATCCGTACCCCCACATTCTCTCCTGCTTCTCCAGGTTAGCTCCTGCCTCACCTCTGTCCCTCAGGGTCTGTCTAACCTCTGTCCCTGTGGTTTTGCCCGTTCCAGGATATCACGTCACGTCAGTGACCTGCGGTGCGTGATCCTCGAGTCTGGCCGCTCCTTGGCATCTCGCGACTCGTCGTGGGGTGGGCCAGTAGCTCGGTCCGTGCGTGGCCGAGGCTCTGCGTGTGGCTGCCGCAGCACCGTGCGCCTTTGCCAGGTGAAGGTCAGTATTCGTGTCTGAGGTCTCCCTGGCTCGCTGTGTGACCCACGCCCTCAGCAGAGCAGTGGCCACACCGCGTCCCGCTGTCCCGCTCCTTTCGCTTGACAAGTCTGAATGGTTTTCATTTTTGTTAAGTTTCCATCGAGAACTTGGACACTGGATATTCTGGTTAGTTTTTTGTTTTGTTTTGTTATTTACCGTATTATACTGCAATGAACATTTTTATGCACAATTTAAAAAAATAGGTAGGTCAGTTTTCTCAGGAGAGATTTCCAGAGATAGTGTCACTGGGTCGGAGGTAACGGGGTCAGATGGGTTGCTTCTGCTTTCCCAGCCCGACAGGCATGTGCTAGGCTCGGAGCCCTTGGCGCGCTCCAGTCCAGGTCCTCACCTCCTGCCCCCCAGCCCCCCCAGCCGGGTGAGTCAGCGGCTTGGCCGGGCGGGTCAGGGATGCGCACTTCAGCCCCTGGTGCGCTCCCCGGCAGCGAGGGCGGGCATTCCCTTCCAGCCCGTTCCGTAGGTGTTTTTCTCTCGTGAACTCTCGTCCTTGTTTCACTTTTCTGTGCGACTTGAGTGATTTTCAGTTTGTATGAGTGCTTTCTGTGGCACTGGTCATGGTCTTCGTTGTCATTTCCCCAAATATTCATGATTTTGATGATCTGCTTTTGAGTTTTAAATGTTTTTAAATTGTGTGTCTCCAAATCCATGTGTCTTTTCAGATACGACTTTACTGCGTTAAGTTTAGGGATTTGAGTTCCCTTCAGAACTTTAGTAAGTATTCACTTTTGTGTTCTTTACGTATTCCCGTTTTGACTTTTCTACATTTGGTATAAAACTCGGAATGTTAGCTTATAAAGTGCTTCATTTATTTTGGTGAATGATCTGTGGTGACAATTTAAATAGGATTTTTTCCATGTGTTCCCCCGGACTCAGCTTCCCCTGGTTTTGTGAGTTGTTAGATGGAAGGGAGTCTGGTTTCGGCCTCTGTTCTCTCCTCCCGCGCGCGCGCGCTGGGAACACGTTCTAGGGAAGTAGCCTTAGTAACTGCCCCTGTGTGTGTTCGTCCTGTCCTTCTGTCTCTGTGCCCTTTCCACCCCTGTCTCACGACGCCCCCTTACGAGGTCGACGTGCAGAAGCTCGTCCCGAGGCCCCCCTGCAGGACACCCACCCGGGGGGATGGCACTTCCGGCCGCGGCGCTGCTGTCCCGCTCACACAGCCGCCGGCCTGTCACCTTCGGGCTCTGTCTTTGGAGCTGCCCGCAGGCAGAAAGGGCCTCTCCCTCTGTTTAAAGAGGCAGTGGTTTTCAGCTTCCTCGGCCTTGCCTCGGGTACCCGTGGGTTCTGCGGCTTCTGATTCGGTCTCCGTCCGCTCCAGCGGGGCCCGGGGCTGCGGGGCACCCCGTGTGTGTACGCATCTTTGCTCTGTCGGCTTTGTAGCTGCTGGTGTACGAGGTTCTTATCCCTGCTTTCTGTGAGAGCAGCTGTGAGGACGGAAGGGGCAGCGCTCTTACTCGTTTTGGGGGGCAGGGATGGAAGGAGCACCAGGAAGCGGAGAGCCAGGGGGAATTTCAAATGCTGGGAGGGTGTTTTTGTGCCTGCGACCCTGCCACAGGCAGGAGCAGACAGCCCCGGGTCGGGGGGAGCTGCGGGTGGCGTCCTGTCCCTCGCAGACATAGACGCTCTAGCTGGGTCCGACCGAGCGCTCCCGCCTCAGAACCGCCGCCGCCCGCTCAGCGCTGGCCTCAGTGCCGAGCCCTCGCAGGTGTCCCCCACTCCCCCAGCCCCTCCCTGGTCCTGTGCACAACGCGGTTTTGGGGCGGGAGCCCCTTTGACGCCGAGGTCCCAGCCTCAGCCTGCAGACCTGAGGGACACTCTTCCCCCGAGCCAGGGCCCGAGCGCCGGCCCTGCCCCTTCTCTCCCTGCGCCGTGAGGCATCTTCCTGTTTGCCCTGCCTCCTGCGACAGGTCCGAGGTGAGGCTCTGGCCCCCAGGCCTGGACCCTCTCTTTTAGGAGCTCAAGAGAAAGTGTCAGGTCTGTCTGATGCATAATAGGTGCTCTTTGTGTCAGCAGGTGGCATCGCCCAGAAGTTGGTGGGGGTTGGTGGGGGTTGGTGGGGTGTTCTGCTCTGGTTATGGGGTGACGGCCGCACGCAGCCCGTGCCTGCACTCAGTAGCAGTCACTGCCTGCCGGCGAGCGGGGCGCTGTCCCTCCGCCGCGTGTGGGAACAGAGGAGGGCCTCTGGGCCAGGAGAAGCTTCTGGGAAGAAATATACCAGTTGCCAGTGCCAGGGCCGAGTTAGATCCTGCTTGGCCTTGAGCTAGCGATGCCGCTTGCCTTCCACCCACCTGCAGCCAGGCTGTGCCCTGGCCCTGGGCACAACAGTGACCCAGAAGGACCTGTTCTCATCTGTGCTGAGGGACCGCGTCTCCAGTGCCATCTCTTGGGTGGCTCAATAGGAATTTCTTTTTTTTTTTTTAATGTTTTATTTATTTTTGAGAGCCTGAGACAGCGTGAGCAGGGGAGGGTCAGAGAGAGAGGGAGACACAGAATCTGAAGACAGGCTCCAGGCTCTGAGCTAGCTGTCAGCACAGAGCCCGACGTGGGTCTCAAACCCACGAACTGTGAGAACATGGATAAGAATTTCTAAGACTCGTTTGCATCAGATACCAGTGGGAGCATGCCTTCAGAACAGCTTTTCGGTGCTGCTTAATGGTGCTCGGAGTAAGTGGTGATCAGACAGTTACATTTGTCTTCAAGTAACTTGATTTTAACTTTGATTTTTTTCAGGAGAACGTTAAGTTGGATTAAAAGGGGGGGGCGATAATGCACCATGGCAGCGGCCCTCAGGGCGTCCAGCACCAGCTGCAGAGGCCCAGGGCCTTCGCCAGCAGCGAAGGGGAAGAGCAGCAGGCGCACCCAAACCCACCGCAGTCCCCTGCCACGCCCTTCGCGCCCTCGGCCAGCCCGTCCGCGCCTCAGTCTCCCAGCTACCAAGTTCAGCAGCTGATGAATAGGAGTCCCGTGACCGGGCAGAACGTGAACATCGCCCTTCAGAGCGTCGGACCAGTGGTGGGAGGAAACCCACAGATCACGCTCGCCCCCCTGCCACTCCCCAGCCCCACCTCTCCAGGTTTCCAGTTCAGCGCCCAGCAGAGACGGTTTGAGCATGGCTCTCCGTCCTACATCCAGGTCACTTCGCCGCTGTCACAACAGGTGCAGACTCAGAGCCCCACCCAGCCCAGTCCCGGGCCGGGGCCGGGCCTGCAGAGCGTGCGGGCGGGCACCCCTGGCCCCGGCCTGGGCCTCTGTAGCAGCAGTCCGACTGGGGGCTTTGTGGACGCCAGCGTGCTGGTGAGGCAGATGAGCCTGAGCCCGTCCGGCGGCGGGCACTTCGTGTTCCAGGAGAGCTCGGGCCTCGCCCAGATGGCTCCGGGCCCCCAGGTGCAGCTGCAGCACGCGGGGGCCCCCATCGCGGTCCGGGAACGGAGACTGTCACAGCCCCACGCACAGTCCGGGGGCACCGTCCACCACCTGGGGCCGCAGAGCCCCGCGGCCGCGGGCGCGGCCGGCCTGCAGCCCCTGGCCGGCCCCGGCCACATCGCCACGGCGAGCCTGCCCCCCCAGATCAGCAGCATCATCCAGGGGCAGCTGATCCAGCAGCAGCAGGTGCTGCAGGGCCCGCCGCTCACCAGACCCCTGCTCCCCGGGGTCGGGGTCGGGGTCGGGGGGGCTCCGGCCTTCGGGATGACGTCCCCGCCGCCCCCCACCAGCCCTTCCAGGACCGCAGGGGCCCCAGGCCTCTCCAGCCTTTCTCTCACGTCTGCGGGGAGCGCGGGGGTGAGGAAGACTCCCAAGAAGTTGGAGGAGATCCCCCCAGCCTCCCCGGAGCTGGCGCAGATGAGGAAGCAGTGCCTGGACTACCACTACCGGGAGATGGAGGCGCTGAGGGCAGCCTTCAAGGAGTACCTGGTCGAGCTGTTCTTCCTGCAGCACCTCCAGGGGAACATGATGGACTTCCTGGCGTTCAAGAAGAAGCATTATGCTCCGTTGCAAGCTTACCTTAGGCAGAATGATTTGGACCTGGAGGAGGAGGAGGAGGAGGAGGAGGAGGAGGAGGAGGAAGAAAAGTCTGAGGTTATCAATGATGAGGTGAGAAACAGCAGTTTAATAATTAGAGGACCACGCGATGCAGATTTGAGTCTAGGTAACCGTAAATAAAACAAGAGTCTAGGAGCCTGGGGTGCTTCCAGGGCGCTGTCTCATTAGGATGTGACCCGGGAGGAGACCTGGAGGTGTGCTTTGCTCTCCCCTGCATGGGGGGAGGAGCAGTCCTGGGTGTTGGCGGGAAGATGCAGGACAGCCCTGTGAGCAGTGCTGGTCCGGCTCCGAGCACTTGCCTGCAGAGAAGGGTCACCCAGCTTCCAGAGGGCCAGCCCGGCACCCCCCAGCCTTCCCCCCGGGGGCAGCTGGCGGGGCGGGTCTCGGCCAGCACCGCGGTGAGAGGCGCGGCCGCCTCCTGGCTGGTGTTCGGGTTTTGCATTTCACCCACCCCGGTCTACCCGGTAAAAACACCGCACGTGCGGTTTCCGAAGAAGGGATTTGAATGACTAGGTTTTGATTTTAAATCACTAGGTATATTCGTATGGTGTTTTCATGATTAAAGTACAGTTGTTACAGCAAAAAACTATGAGAATTTTTCCATTTTTAGATGTCTTCAGTTTGAGATGTAAACGCTCACGTGTGCAAATACCTATTGAGTGATATTGAAAGGAGACTCTTTGAGATAGTGAAATTTGGGGTGCCTGAATGGGTGCTTAGCAAACCCCCAGCCGAGGTTTTTCAGTCCCATCATGACTCGCGCCTCCTGAGGAAGCAGCCAGTGAGAGCAGGGCAGGCGCGAGGGCCTTTCTGTCGTGTAGCGTGCGGCGTGTCGGCGGGGCTCGCTTTGTCTTATGACGCAGCTCAAGTGAGGTACCTCGTTGTCAGCTCTTCTCCTGCAAAGAAATCAGCCTTTGCTGAGCCAAAGCTGCTCTCTTTGCTCTGCCGTCCTCATGGAGATTTATGGGCATATCTGTGTGGCTTCGCAATTTTGTGTTTTCTTTAACACCCTTTCCAGAAAGGACCATTTTTATTTTCCAAAAGGCTTATGTGATTATTTTGAGGATTTCACCTCTGTTGCCATGAAATAGTGAAATTTGCTTCTCTCTCTGTTTGTGCTCCAACATTGTCTGTAGGGTCAGCCCTCTTATCTCTGCTAACCAGGAAACGGGGCTCCCTTAGTGCCCCTCCGGGCCGGGGCCGACGCGGTGGGCAGCGGGGTGGCCGCCGTGCAGGTGGCCCGCCGGGGTCCCGGGGCTCTGCCGCCCGGACGCTGCCACCGCTCCCCATGGGGGGGTTCGAAGCGGCGGAGGGCACGGGTGCCGTGCGCCGGGCCGGGTCACCGTGCTGGGAGCGCCCCGTGAGCCAGTGCGGTGTCCTTTTACAGGATTTGATGCAAATGCATTCCGCTTTTAAACACCAGACCTCACTGAGCTATCAGCAGTAAAATTATGACAAAATTCTGAGCAGTCTTAAAAATTATGTTGCCTTTTTTTCTCAAAATATTTCCTCTCAGGTAAAGGTTGTGACAGGAAAGGATGGGCAGACTGGGACTCCTGTTGCTATAGCAACCCAGCTTCCGCCAAATGTTTCTGCTGCTTTTTCATCCCAGCAGCAGCCGTCTCAGGTACTTTTCGATGGTTCTCAAATGTAGCCTCCTCCCAGACTTTCCTTCATCCGGGCATTTTAACCTTCAGTTTACTATTTGCTCTTCAGCATTTTTGTCCAGAGCCCATTCCTTATTTTTGAAAAATTGAAAAGCCTTCCTGCATATAAGATGCGTTGCATGAGTAAATGACAGCACGGGTCCTAACGCATCCTTATTTCTGTGTGTGACTGTCACGCGCTGCCCGCGCCATCTCATGCCGTCCCGTGGAGTGTGCGCTCCGGCCCCTCGTGTGCTGTGCTGTGAGTGTTGGTCCCTCCTGGGTCTCCTGTCTGTGTTTGTAAGAACAGCGCAAAACAGAACGAGAGAGAAAAAGATTTAAGCGGGTGGTGACTTGGCATTTCCTGCAGCTGGAAGAGACGCCGGAGGGAGGCGCTTCGGAGCCGTGAGGACCCGGGCCCCACACGGGGCCCACGGACGGCACACCGAGAGTGTTAGTTCCTGGGGACAGATCTCAGCGTCAGATCAGTGATGCCAGGAGCCGGAAAGGAGAGGGCAGACTCTCCCAGGGTGGAATGGGTGGTTCTTGGTTCTGAAAGGGCTTTTGTGTTTGTGGTGACCCGTTAAAAAAAAATCTCTTTTTTTTTTACTTTTAATTTTGCTACAGTTTCGAATTTATGTGGAAATTGCAAAACCAGGTTTTTTTTTTTTAAAAGAACTCCCTTTAAGTCCTTTTCCTAGATTCCCCGGACATGCACCCGTCGCCCCTCTGTGTTGTCTCCTCTCTCTCAGGCGTCCCCGGGGGTGGTGACGAGCAGGCGCGCACCCCAGGCCCCGCGCCTGCACCCCGACAGCTCCCTTCGAGCAGGGAGAGCGCCCCCCCGCCTGACACGGCGCGGGTCACGTCGGTGCCGCGGCTGAGCCGGAGCTCGTGTGCGGTTTTGGCCTCTTGGTCCTGGTGGTGTCCTTTGTGCAGCGGGCTCTTAAACGGTGCGGGGACACCGTCCCCCCGCACAGTGGGAAAACCATGTATAGCTTCTGACTGCCCCCAAATCGCAGTCACTGAGAGCTTCCTGCTGACGGAAGCCTTACAGACACTGTGAGTAGCCGGTTAGTCTGTTCTGTGTGGTGCGGGCTTCGTGCATCGCGTCCTCCCAGCAGGGCGGGCTGGGGAGGGGCCGCCCTGAGGACGAAGAGAGTGTGGTTGCCGTCCTGGTGGACCGTGTCGCCAGCAGTGTGCGGAGTTCAAACCCGTGCTGTTTAAGAGTCAGCCACGTGGTTTTACCCGAGTCTCGGGTCACTGGCAGTGTTTGATTGTCTTGCCTGCATTCATGTCCTGTCCTGTCACGTCGTCCTTAATCTGGGCTGGCTCCTCGTCTTTTTTTTTTTTTTTAATTTCTTTTTACTGTTTATTTTTGAAGCAGAAAGAGATAGAGCATGAGCAGGGGAGGGGCAAAGAGAGAGAGGGAGACACAGAATCGGAAGCAGGCTCTAGTCTCTGAGCTGCCAGCACAGAGCCTGGCACAGGGATCGACCTCATGGACCACAAGATCATGACCTGAGCCGAAGTCGGCTGATCAGCCGGCTCCTCGCCTTCATGACCTTCACCCCTTTTAGTTGCGGCTGGCTGCTCTGCCGGGTGTCCTTGGAGAGCAGGTTGTCTGAAGCGGGCCGTGCAGTGTGGCGAGGAGGGCCGCAAGTCGTGCTGGCTGTGTCCCTGCAGGCGGTGACGCGCACTCTGACCACTGTGAGGACAGCGTCCACCAAGCTTCTGCAGTGGAAGGGTCTTCTTTTTCCTTGGGTAAATGATGAGGAGTTTGGGGAAGGTACTTTGAGACCAGGTAAATGTCCTGTATCTCCGTAAACTTTCAACCCCTGATTCTGCCGTCTTTCCAGAGTCCGGCTTCCCCTCCAAGGCCGCGCAGGGGATCGTCTAGCTCCACTGTTCCTTCTGCGCTTAGCAGTTGGCCGTCTGCTGTTAGGGGTGCGCCTTCCTTTTTCTTCCGTTTACATAATTTGTTTGTGGGTTTTAGTTTTTAATCACTAGATTATGTCACTGACAGCATTTTTTTAGCCTTTTTTATTTCAGTAAAACTCACTTTGTTTTGTCTCTGGTTCTGCTGTGTGTGAACCTTTGCTCTCTGCCTCTGTGGTTTTGCCTTTTCCAGAATGAAATCCAGATGGAGCCCTACCTCGTGTCGCTTCTGTCGCTGAGTGTCCCCGCTGTGCCGTTTGCCAGTAGTCTTGTCTTTTTTCGCTAAGCCGTGTCCTGTGGCGTGAATGTTCCCCGTTCACCCTTTGAAGGGCACTTGGATTGTTCACTTAGGAGTGCAGCTGCTGTCCCCGTTCGTACCCAGCCTTGCGTGTGTGTGAGCCTAGGCCTTGTGTCCTGTGGGCGCGACGCAACTCGGAGGCGGACCGCGGGGTGTTGCTGAGTGCAGCCTCCACCTTGGAAGAAGCCGCGGGACTTGCGCGTGTGGCTGTTCCGCGCCACGTTCCCGCCCCCCCCCCCCCCCCCCCCCCGCGTTGGCGGACGGGCCCCCGCTGTCCTCTCTGGCCGTGCTGACGCGTGTGCAGTGGCCCCAGTCCGTGGGCTCACTGGTCGGCTGGCATCTTCTCCGGAAAGTCTTCCGTTTCTTCACCGAGTGTTTTAGTTGAGTCGTGTGTGTCGTTGTCACGTTTGAGAATTCTTTGTATCATGTGAATGTGAGTTTCTTGTCGGATACAAATTTGCAAATGTTTCTCTCCCTTTCTGAGGCCTGTACTTTTCTTCCTTTACATTGTTTCACAGAACAAAAGTTGTACGTTTTGAAGCAGCCGTTTTAACATTTTTTATCATGTAGATGGTGCTTTTGGTGTCGTATCTCAACTCTTGGTTCAGTTCGAGATCCCAGACGTCTCCTGTGTTTTCTTCTGGGCGGTTCTGTGTTTACATGGACGACCACGGTCCCTTCTGAGTAATGCTGTGTGTGGTGTGGCAGACGTACACTGAGGTTCATTTTCATGCCTGTCGATCTCCGGTTGTGCCCGGACCATGTCGAACAGACAGTGTTCTGCCTCCGTTGCTCTGACTTTGCATCTTTGCTGAGAATGAGCCGACTCCTGTCTGTGTGGGTCTCTTTCTAGACTCTCTGGTCTTCCCTTCACATGCATGTCTTCTTGCCAGTGTCACACACTGCTGGACTGTGGCTTTGTAGGAAGTCTTGAAATCCGTGTGAGGTCAGCTTGCTTTTTTCAAAATTGTTCTGGTCACTCCAGCTCCTTTCTCTTTTCGTAGAAATTTTGGAATCAGCTTTGTCACCGGCTCCAGAATTTAGACTCGGATCGTCCTGAGTCTGCTGACCAGTTTGGGGAGGAGGGATGTCTCAGCTATATTGAACCTTCCAGTCCGGATTATGCTGTGTCCCTCCCTTTGTTTTGGTCATCTTTGATTTTTTTCTGTTTTGTGTTTTTCCACGTGCTGATTCTGTATATATTTTGTTAGGTTTATAACCAAGTAGCCCAATTTTTCTTCAGTATTGTAAATGATAGTTAGGAAAGAATCTGAGGTGTTCATTACAAGTGTATAGCAATACAGGTGATTATTTGAACCTATATTCTGCAAACTTGCTGAACTCTTTTATTAGTTTTGGGAACTTTTTTGTAGATTCCATGGGATTTTCTACCTAGAGAATCGTGTGTCTGCAAAGAAAGCAAGATTTATTTTTTTTCTATCTATATTATGCCTTTTATGTGTTTTTATTTGTTTTGCCATATCGCACCGGCAGGGGCTTCCAGGCGCGCCGGTCAGCGGCGCAGGAGGAATATGTACTCGCACGTGGTTCCTGCTCTCTGGGCAGAGGCGTGTGTCCCGCAGCGGCGGCCGCGGCGTGCAGGGAGGTGTGCTTCCCCGGGCGGGGTTTCTGTGTTGCCGATGTTGGTCGTGAATGGCTATGGAGTTTTGTCGGTGCTGTTTCTGCGTCTAGTCACACGATCGTGTGACTTTTCTTCTTTGGTCTGTGCAAGTGGTGAGTTCCATCACGTCGAGGTGTAATCTCTGGGAAGGACATCACAGGTCCTGAGTGTCAGTGCTTTGTGCAGTTTGTCGGGGGCCCGTGCAGCCCGCCTCCGCCATCGTCTGCTGCCTGTTCCCCTCCCGCTCTTCTGTTTCTGTGTGTTTTGATGGTCAAAGTACAGGTAATTTGGAGACCTTCAGGCTGGCCCTTGTGCACTGTTGATATATTTGGGTCACTCTCTGGGGCCTTCTTTCCTTGCCGGTTCATCCTGTGTATTCCTTGATCCAGCCCAGACTTCTTCATTTCTGCAAGGATCCTGGGTCCCTTTGGCGGGGAATAATAATTTGAACCTTCTATAGGTAGGTGCTTTTTATAATGAGTTTGACACTCTGAAGATACAATTTTTTACATTTGAGATTGTAAGAAGATTTATTAGTGGTACGTCTTTCCTGTTAACGTTTAGCACAGTGTAATTATTGTGTTTATAGACACATTGATAAATACTTGCCTAAGGACGGGGACGGGGAGGAAAGGAGTGCCCATCAGCTTATGAGAAAGATGTGTGGTCTCCACAGGGGCACGGGTTAAACCACTCTCACTTGCTACCACACTCACCAGATTTCCAGAAATTAAATTGGACAGAATCTCTTGATGTAGGTCAGTGGGGTTCTCATCTACTTTTGATGGAAATGTAGCGTGGAGACATGTGGAAACATTTTGCAAACCTGAAGAAGGTGAACACGAGGAGACCTTTTGCCCCCCCCGGCGCTGGTCCTAATCGCCCCCGCTTGGAAAGAACCAAGTTCCCCCAGTGGGAGCACAGGTCGTGGGTCGTGCACATTCATACAGAGGATGGCCACCAGTGGGTGGGGGCGGCCACGGTCCCAACACACGTGGGTGTGTGTGGGGCTCAGCCACACCTTACGGAACAGAAGGTTGCCTAGGAAGCAGCCTGGTGCAGAGGAGTCTGGGGTGACGGCATCCGGGATGTGCACGTGCGGCTCAGGCAGCGAGCCCCTGGGTGGGGGAGGGGGCGCCTGCCCGGGCCGGGGCTGGGGGTGTGGTGGCGTGCGCACGGCCGGCTGCTGTGTTCTTACTCTTATTTTAATTTTGTTTAATTTTTTTTTTGAGAGAGAGAGAGAGAGTGAACTGGGGGGGGGGGGCAGAGAGAGAGGGAGACACAGAATCTGAAGGAGGCTCCAGGCTCTGAGCTGTCAGCACAGAGCCCGATGTGGGGCTGGAACTCATGAACTGTGAGATCGTGCGCCGAGCCAGCCAGGCGCCCCTCGTGTTATTACCACTTTAAACTACACGTCTTTTTCTACTTTTCCTTCTCCACATGTTATTATGAAGAACAGAAAAGTTAAACAGTGTTCAGGGAACAGCTATAGCCCACTACTTAAATTGTCATTAATTTTACTATACTTTTAAAATCACATATGTGTTTTATAGTTTCTTTTTCGTATATATTTTGTAATCAAGTATTTCAGAGACTAAAGGAGGAAGACGAAGAAGTCTCTAGTCTGAATTACAGATCTTGAGACAAATACTGCTGGTGTTTCAGGAAATACGAGAAAGGAGTCTGTGGGGAAAGAGTTGAAATGGAAACATGTCCCTTGTTTTCTTTGGAAAAAGTATCTCAGTATGTGTTTTATTATTTACAATAGGTTGTAGAATTTTTATGTTGACTAATCTGTATTGACCTATGAAATGGTAGAAGTAAATTCAGAGGTTTCTGTGTTGCATATTAAGTTGCTTCCAGAAGATGCTCAGGTGGCACTGTGGGTACAGAGGCGTCCTGTGCACAGCAATACGTTCACACACACTCTCAGTGATTTTTCTGTTAGAAAAATGAATAATTGAGGGGCTCCTGGGGGCTCAGTCGGTTAAGCATCTGACTTCGGCTCAGATCATGATCTCACGGTTCGTGGGTTCGAGCCCCGCGTCGGGCTCTGTGCTGACAGCTAGGAGCCTGGAGCTGCTTCCTGTTCTGTGTCTCCCTCTCTCTCTGCCCCTCCACAGCTTACTCTCTGTCTCTCTCACTCAAAAACAAAGACATAAAAAAAATTTTTTTTAAATGAGTAAATTGCCCGTAATTCCGTCCTTCTAACACAAAGATATTTTATAATATATGTCAGTTGACACAGTGTATTTATACTCTTTTAAAATGTTATTTCCTTTAACAAATTCTTCTCATGTTTTATTTACTTTGAACAGTTCTCATTTTGATGGGTCGTAACATGGCATCATTGGAGGATCTGTAATTCATTAAGTCAGTTTTCTAAGTTTAGGTTCTGTCTTTCCTGTTTGGAAAAAACCCTCAGCAGCGGCGTTGGCGAGTCAGGAGGGCCTGCTGGTGCTGCTCGCCGCGTCGGCAGCTGGCTGTCCGCCGAAAGTGGACGCACAGGCGGCCGGGTGTTCCCGCGGCCCGGCTGGCGGTTACACGTTCGGAAAAGAGTTTAAGACAGAGTCTCAGGATGAATTTCATTATTTGTGCCCAGTTCGAGGATTATTCTAATAATAAACTGGTCAGTTGCCAGTTAAGCTCTCCAGATAAATACAGAGCTCCCAGTTCCTGTGTGTGTTCTTTCGCTTCCTGAAGATTTTGAGGCGGAATTCTATTAGAGGGCAGTTGTATACAAGATAATGCTGTTTTATTATTTAGATTTTTAAAAAACCTCCTAGTTGGGGATTATGTTTCAGTGATTATTGTGTTAGAGAAAATGAATAATTCCAGTCCTGTAACCTTACTCTACTAATGCTCTTTACTACCCGTGTGTCTGTGTTTTTATGTGTATGGTTACACACATGTAGGTAGAGACCGTGCAGAGGTTAGGTTGGCAGCTTAGCGTGCTGTAACAGACACGCTGTTAGAGAGCACGAGTGCCCCTCCTGTCTGTGCTGCCCGTCGGCTCCCCGGCCCGCGGGCTCCCCTGGCCTGCGGGATCCCCGGCCCGCGGGTGAGTCGGGGGGGGGGGGCTGCCCATAGAGCAGTGACGTGAGGAGGCTCCTCCACGGCCCTCGCTGCGCCCGGGTCCTCCTCACCCCGTTCTGACCGTGCGCCCGTGCCCATGGCCCCCAGGCCCTGTTGCTTTCCGGTTGCTTGGTTGGTTGGTTGATTTCGACTGGGCAGAAATTTACCCCCAGTGACCACCAGCTGTGACGACTGCTTCGTTTCTTCCCCCGGAATACCTCGTCGGTTCCTCCCTTGGGCGGCACGCTGACGTTTCTGCACGCTGCATTCCTGGTTCCCTCCATTGTTGTTCTTCTTGCGTAGCTTCTAGATTCCCTGTAAATTATGTTGTGTTCTGGGGATACAGTCTGTTTTGATGTTTTCTCTTAAAATGGGGACTCACAATTCAGTTCGCATCAGAGAATAGCTCTTGTCTCTATTTTCTAATTTTATTTTCAAGAGTTCTAATAAAATGATTGCTAATTGAAATCAAGGCTGTGTTTTGAAGACCTCCGTATCTTTCCCAGTAGAACACTCATGAAGACAGCCTAAGAGAGAGCAAAGTCATTCTAAAAGTGGGAGGCGGTGGCCCTGAGGCAGCCAGGACGGGAGAGGCCGGCCCTCCCCGCCGAGTCCGTGGCGTGCACCTGTTGTCTTGTTGAATGACGTCCAGTGTTCCAGCTCCTTCGCGTGGACGTCCGGTCTCCCAGCACCGTTTTCCGGAACTCTCTCTGGGGTGCTGTTTAGCCTCGAGGATGTGACCTGGTGGCCTCAGCGTGCATCTCCTGGGCTCTGTCCGGTTCTTGTCATCCGCCCGCTCATAAGCAGCACCACGCCACCCTGACGCCCGCCCTTTCCAGGAGCGCAGAGTCTGGTCCCCGTCCTGGCTGATTCCAGCATTGTGCTGTTCGGGGGTCTGTGTCCGTGGACTGCATTCTGAGTGTGGCCCATGTTTTCCTGTTGCTTTGTGGTTTTGATTTTGAACGTCACAAACGAGAGGTTGCAGACTCTGGATGCACAGGGGCACTGATGGTTTTGCTTTCACAGTTAATGTGTTTGAAGCTTAATGGGAAACTCTGTCCCGAGTCAGGGCGCCTGAGGTCCCAGCGCAGTGACGCTGGCCTGCGCTTGGAGGCCTGTGCTCGGAGTGTTGGCTGTGGCGTTGTCTTAGGAGACAGCCAGAGACCAGCGGGGGAGCTTGGGGCCTCCTTGTCTCCGGCCGCCTCCTGGGGTGCTTCCCCCTCCTTGCCTTCCTCCGTGGCCTCCTGCTCTCTGTCCTGGTGGGCTCCAAGCCAGGGAGGCTCTGTGTGTCTGGTTCTGAGCTGGTCCGCACGGCCCCGCTGCCCTCATGCCACACTCTGCCGGCGCCGGTCCTCTCTTGCGGGCGCCTGGCCCGACCCTCCAGAGCGTGTGTCTGTCCGGGGGGTGTGTAGTCTCATAGGAGGCACGTGGTCATTACTCGACACACAACCCTTTATCAGTTTCTTTTATTAAAAAAACCCAACACCGTTTTTTTTTTAATTATAAAATAGTACATGTTCATTGTAGAACATGTGGAAATTTAGAAAAGCACACACACACAAATTGTAAGTTACCTATAATCCTGCCCCCAGAGATAACCGCATGGTGTGTTCACATGGTGTGTGTTTTTCAAATCATTCTTTTCCTCCCTCCTTCCTTTCCTCTCCTTTCCTTCTTTCCTCCCCCCCATCTTCACTGAATGTAAATGGGGGCACTGACTTTCCCTTCGGGTCAGCCACTGCACCTTTCCCCGTGGGAGGCCGTGCCCTGCAGCGTGGCTGGCGTGGACAGCGTGGGGGCCACCATGGGACGGCGGGCCGTCCTGGGGCCCGAGCCTTGTTTAGGCGTGTGTAACTTTGGCATTTAAAATGTTTGGCTAAGTAGAATGGACAGAGTTGAACGATTAAAAAAAAATGAGCAGCTAGTGATCGATGGCCATCATCCTGCGCATTTGGCATCACTGCAGGCAGGTGATGTGAGCGGCGTGGGTGCCCGGACCCGCCTAGTTCCTGTCTTGCTTGGCAGGAGCTTTCCACTTGAACATTTTCGGTCACCGAGCTGTGTGGCATAGAGCAGATGGGCATGCGGTGGGGGAGGGGGCGCCAGCCTGCAAAAATGCAGCTGTGAAGACCCAGGTGTATCACACTGTTGTTCGTCAAGGAGGGTTTTAGTGTCATTTTCCAGGAGGAAGGACATTTAAGCCTTTCTTTTTATTATTCAGCTTTGTCTTTTGGGGGTTAGTGATGACAGGCAGCGTGACTGACAGGCTGAGCTGTGGGGTTAGGCCTGGGTCTCTCGGCACTGGCCGGTCCTCTGCCATCACTGTCTGCAAAGCCAGATCGTTTCTGAGGGAATGTAGATCTGCATTGACAGGAAACGCCATTTAAAACCAGAATAAGATCTGTCACAAGTCCTTTTTTTCCCTCCAGAGGTAAGTTAGAACGTAAAGCTACTTACTGTATATACATATAAACGTACGTTACACGCAATGGGCAGATACGATTTCCGTTGTCAAGAGTAGCAAGGCCAGCGTACTTCGGTAGTTTAGTTTTCGCTCCTTCTTTGAGGCGCCTCCGTGATCCGAATCTCATGTTTTCATTTTCTTTTCCAGCAGCAAGCTCTCGCCGGGACCCTGGTGGCGGGAGCCGGAAGCGTGGGAGAAGCGGACCCCTTTAAGAGGCAGCAGGCGGGGCCCCCGGCAGGTATGTCCCGGAGCCCAGGCCAGGTGGCCTTAGGGACCAGTTAGCTTCCTCCTGTGAGAGGTGTGCGGGGCAGCCACGTGGACGCCGACACGCGTAGTTTGGGTTAGTTTCTTTCTACTTTGACGGTAATTTTGTTATTTTGACGACAATCAGCTGCGGAGAACACCTAGGCCCTGTGCACTGAGGGTAAATGTATGCCTGTTGACTTAGGTGTGTCCTTTTCAAATCATTGAGAGACAGAGACAGAGCATGAGCAGGACGGGGGCAGAGAGAGGGCGACACAGAACCCGAAGCAGCTCCAGGTTCCGAGCTGTCAGCACAGAGCCCGACGTGGGGCTCAAACCCACAAACCGTGAGATCATGACCTGAGCTGCAGTTGGACGCTCAGCCGACGGAGCCCCCAGGCGCCCCAAGGTCCATTTTGATTTCCTGTGTGCCGCTGGGCTCTGAGTCCTCATGCCAGGACTGCGAGGAGATCTGTTCTTTTCTTCGAGTCGTCACTCATTCTTTTGTACGGAATTTTTTCTTCAAGTTATAAAAACCCACATTTTATGTGAAAGTCACCGGCAGTCGAGGAAGGCATGACCCCAGTCTGCCTCTGCCGTGGCCCCAGCTCCCGCACCCCGGCCGCCCACCGGCGGTGCCCCCACGCTCGTGCACGCTCAGGACGCGGGGACGCGCTCCCTGCGCCAGCAGACGACCACGCCACCGCTTCCGGGCCGCTCTGTCCTGACAGGGCCCTGCGGGCCCTGCCACCGGGTGCCGGGGCTCCTTTCCTCCTCAGACCCTCGCTGGTGCTTCCTTCGTCACCATCTTTGTTCTGTTACAGCAAACACAGGGTCCGAAATCTAGTCCCAGATTTTTTCCGACATGTCTGTCACTGTGTCTGGGGGGGAAACTCCCAGAAAGAGAAGTGCCCGCCGAGAGGGTATTGGCGGCGCGCGCGGTCCCCTCTGGGGCCTGTTTTCAGGCCTGTCTGCAGTTTCTGGCATGCTCACGTTTTGGCCATTAAAACAATTTTTTTAAATGTTTGTTTGTTTGTGTGTGTGTGTGTGTGTGTGAGAATGGGGGAGACAGAGAGAGAGAGAGGGAGAGAGAGAGAGAGAGAGAGAGAGAGAGAGAACACAAGTCGGGGAGGGGCAGAGAGAGAGGAATTGGAAGCAGGCTCCAGGCTCTGAGCTGTCAGCACAGAGCCCAACACGGGGCTCGAACCCACAAACTGTGAGATCATGACCTGAGCCGAAGTCGGACGCTTAACCGACAGCCTCCCAGGCGCCCCACATTTTGGCTACTTTTTGAAGGAAGATCCCTTGTTTGGTGTTTGTTGATTGGATGGGTGAACACAAATCGTCTGTTTTTTTGTGGATTTCTTCAATGTAGCTTTTCATGTTTATTAACTGTCTCCCTCTGCTCAGCTGTTCATGCTCTTTGCCCGTTTTGTGTGTCTGGTTGCTGGCACTTTTCCCATGAACTTAGAAGAGCTTTCCGTACGGTGACCACGTGAGCCCCGTGCCTGCCCCGTGCAGACCCCTCAGCCCCCCTCGCTCTTGCACGAGGCTGCTGCTAACACTTGAAAGTTTTAACGAAAAGATACTCTGTCACCTTTTTATTACCTTTTCTGGCATCTGGAGTTTGGGTCACGTGCAGAAGGGCCTCCCTGTCCAGAGATTATACAGACACTTACACGTGGGTTTTCTACTGCTTCCGTGGTTTTGTTTTTATATCAAGTCGCACCTTTTCTGAAAATTATTCTAGAGCAGTCTAAGAGGCCTCGGCTTGAAGTGGGCCACCAGGGGGCAGTTTTCCAGCACCCGGGGGCGAATGCAGGGGTCCCTCTTCAGCAGCTAATGCCGACAGCTCAAGGTAAGGCCTGGCGCCAGGACCGGCCCCCTGGCTCAGCAAGGGCTCGTGCGGACGGGGGCCTCTGGCCCAGCTGCTGGGCGGCAGGCGCGGTCACGACTCGCGGTGCAGGTGGTTTCTGGGGCTGGGGCCCTGCTCTGAGCCCCAGTCCGCGCAGGGAGAGCAGGTGCCGTGGGTGCGCTCCCATCCCCGTCGGAGCGGCACCTTGCCCCGGCCTCGGGCCCCGACACCTGTGCGCTCCGTGGTCGCTGCTGTAGTAGGGACCCTGGTGACTGCTCTGTTCTGCTTGTTGCTGGCTTGCAAAGGTCAAGCGCCTTTCTTTCCTGGTTTGTGTGCTCATTCATGACACTGGATTTAATGTGACAAGTTGCTGGCGGTTAAATTTCCCGTTGGGAGCGTGTGATGGCTCTGAGTCGCGGGTCTGTGCCGGCACCAGGTTGCTTGGGACCCCCGAGTCAGTGCTCTGGGGGCTTTTCCTGTCTTGCAGGCGGGATGCCTCCTGCCCCGCAGGCCGCTCAGCTCGCCGGACAGAAGCAGAGCCAGCAGCAGTACGACCCGACCACCGGGCCCCCGGTGCAGAACGCCGCCAGCCTGCACACGCCGCCGCCGCAGCTGCCCGGCCGGCTGCCCCCAGCCGGCCTCCCCACCGCGCCCCTCCCCCCGGCGCTGCAGTTTGCTCAGCAGCCGCAGGTGGGGGACCCCCACGCGCAGCTCCAAGCCCCGGCCAAGGCCCAGCAGCCAAACGCCCCTGTGCCCGCGCCCCCACCCAGCCAGCTGCCCGCTCCGCCGCCGCAGCCCGTGCCGCAGGGCCTGCACGCCCCAGTGCCCGGGAAGGCTCCAACGCAGGCCACCCCGCTCCCCCAGCCGCAGGTACGTGGTGGCCAGCAGCCCTGCTGGTTGTAGCGGGAGCCAAGAGCGCTCTGCTGCAGTGCGCACCGCACCACCGCCGTGGGGCCTGCTGGGCCTGGGGTCCCCGTGGAGCCTGTCTCCCACTCAGTGTCGCCTCACCCGACTCTGTAACCACAAGTCAGGGTTTGCAGCCCCAGAGACAGAACAGCGTTAGTTGGTGCTTGCGGTTCAGCAGGGTGTAGAGGCAGCGTCCCATGATGTGGGCAGGGGGACCGTGGGCACGCTCGCCGGACCGGCTCCTGGGCCCCTGCAGTGCTCTGCTCTGTGGACCTGTGTGTTTCTGTCTCACACACACACCCCCCGCCCCCCGATGCGGGCTGCTGGCTGTGGAAAGTATGCAATGAGCTGCTCACCGCTCCTGAGAGGCAGCGGGTCCCTGAAAGTGAGCGTGGGCCCCGGGAGCACCGAGGGGAGCACTGTGCGGCGGCAGGACGTGTTCTCAGCGTGTCTGATGGAGCTGCTCGGGAAGCTGCCCCTCCCTCTTGCCATCTCCCTTATGAACAAGGGGGTTTTTGGGTAGGCTCTCAACTCAAGTGCCTCACGGCCGTCTGAGATTGGCGGCGAGATGTGACCTTGCGTGGTAGCGGACTCGCTGAGGTCACAGCTGCCTTGTGCTCACCACGCACCTGCCATCGTGCGCTGCGCGGGGCACTTGGTCAGCGTTGTTTGATTTCCTCTGCCAGGCAGCCCTGTGTGGTGGGATCTTTCTTGTCCTTGTTTTACCATAAAAATACCCCAGAAGCTAAATACCTGGGCGGGACCCCGCCCCCAGGGGCTGGAGGTGCTGTGGTCTGCACCCCGATCGAGCGTGGAGCCGATGGTGTAGGCCCGCGTCCCCGCTGTGCGGGCCTGGTGGAGGAGCCTGTCCAGGCTTCCTGTGGACCTCGTGGAGCCGAGTCTCTGGGTTTGGAGCACCGGGTCTCACCAAGCTGCACGCTGAGGTTTTGCTTGGGTTCCTTGACCCGCCCTTGTCATGAAAGGATCCACTCCTTACAGACCCTGGAAACCTGTCCCTTCCGCCCTGGCTAGGGCCCGACAGACTTTCCCCGGGAAGGGCCCTGAAAGCGGGCGTGAGAACGCGGCAGGCCTGTGGGCTCTGCGGTTTGTCTTCTGTTCCCCGCCAAGGACGGTGACTGGCCCCGGAGCCTGCACGGAGGGCCGTGGGTGGGTCGCCAGCACCTCCTCCCAGGTGCGGCCGGCGGCAGGAGGAGACTAGGAGCCCCACGCTTCCCTGGGGGCCTTCCCGGGTTCCAGGCCGTAAACGTGGCGCGGTGTGCGGCAGTCTCTGCCCTCGGCCCTCTTATGCCATCTGGCACCTGGCCTGCCCTGCTCTCTGCGCCCCCACAGACTCCTGTATGAACTCAGCGTTGTCTTCGGTCATGGGGGGGCCCTCTAGGTGCACACGCTTTGATGTGCGGAGGCCGGCCTTTGATGTGCGAGAGGGGCACGCACAGTGTGTGTTTGCTTTTCAGAGAAAAGGTGCAAGGTGACCATTTGGTATTTTTCAGTTTAGAAGAAGCTTAAGCAATTAAACATTCTAAACACATTTAAACAGGAGAAACTGCTAGAATAAGTAAAAACCAAAAGAAGAAGCTCCCTGGCAATTAGCTAGCGTGGGAAAGCCCACACGTGACACGCTGTGGGTGCCGCCGTGTGGGGTGCAAGGGTGTGGCTCCCAGGTGGGTGGGGTCTGGCTGTGTGCTGACAGGCCGGGGTGTGTGTGTGTGTGTGTGTGTGTGTGTGTGTGTGTGTGTGTGTGTGTGTGTGAGAGGGAGAGAGAGAGAGAGAGAGAGACTCGTTTGTGTTGCCGAGGAGGGCTCTGGCATGCTCACCGCTGTGGGGGCACGAGCAGGGCTCAAGTCTCCTGTTCACTTCCGGCCTGTTCTCTGCCTGCCAGACGGTGGCGCCCACAAGACCGCCTGTGGACCCCGTTCAGCCTTGTCAGCGGCCCCCACCAGCCGCCTCTTCTACCTCGTCCATTGCTCCCTCCAGTGGCTCTGGCCCGGCGCCAGCACGGGCCTCAGCAGGGACTAGACCCTCCTCTGCAGCCAGCAAGTCACTCTCTCCGGTCACCTCCCGGTCCCCAGGGGCAGCCGTGTCAGCACCCCCAAAACCACAGAGCCCAGCTCAGAATGCCGCTCCGCCCCAAGACAGCTCTCAGGATAAGCTGGCAGAACAGATAGCACTGGTAAGTGCACTTAAAATGATTTCAGGATTTAAAACGTGTTCCAATTTGTGAAGTGCATTTAATTTTCATTTCTAAGGATGCAGTAGTTTAAAACCGAGCACGTGGTAGTGAGGACAGTCGAACACGGTTTGTGGTCACTTAGAACCCAAGGTTTCAAGCGGGTCTTCTGACATGTCCTGACGGAAGTAGGCTTGGGGAGAAAGTCCATTCTATGCTGACGTCATAGTTAGTGCCCGCTGTGGGCTGCAGGTGAGGGCCAGGAGGGCCGCCTAGGCCGGCGCAGCCCCGGCCCAGCCCCTGCTTAGCACTTGCTGTCTGGGTGGCTAAGCAGGGGTGTCATTAAACCTCGTTAGGGGGACTAAATCCACCAGAGTGGGTAGGATGCCGTAACCCCGGTGCTGCCTGCCGTCCGCCGTCAGCTCCGTGGCACTTTGTGGCCAGTGTTAGGTGATCGGTCCCTCGCCTTCCTGGTGGTTTTGGGGCAAGGGCCAGACATGGGTCGTGTCCCCTGTAAGTGCTCCCGGGTGAGCATCGGCCTGTGCCTTCTGTCGGTGATTCTGAGGTGAGCCGAGAGCTTCGGACCGTTGTGTCCTGTCTTCCTTGCCGAGGCTTCGGGAATTTGGGGTCAGAATGAGTGGAACTCGCTGCACGATTACGTGCGGGACACCCGTCCCCTGCGCTCCTTGCAGGAAAACCAGACCCATCAGCGAATCGCAGACTTAAGGAAAGAAGGCCTGTGGTCCCTCAGGCGATTGCCCAAGCTGCAGGAGGCCCCGCGCCCCAAGTCGCACTGGGACTACCTGCTGGAGGAGATGCAGTGGATGGCCACGGACTTCGCCCAGGAGCGGAGGTGGAAGATGGCCGCAGCCAGGAAGGTGGGTGAGGCCTGGTGGCCGAGGTCCCTGGCTTCTTTGGGTGCTGTGCTGCACGCGCCAGCGTCCGGACCAGGTCTCCGAAGGGGTCGGCTCCTTCACGTGAGCGATGTTTTGCTGTTGTTTGGAAAGTAACTGTGCCGCGTGAATGATTCCCGAGGGGCTGTCTCCGGAGCCGCAGGTGGAGGGCTGGGGGCAAGCACGGCTCCTCTCGCCGCAGTCTGGGATTTGCAGAACGGGATGGAGGTCTCCCTTCCTGCCGGTCTGTCCTGGCCCTTGGAGGGAGGATGCCTGGGGTGAGGCAGTGTGGGTGCTGAGGAGGCTCCGGGCTGGGAGCGGACAGAGGCCGGTCAGTCGGTGGGCAGCCTGAGTCCCAGCCCTGCCTGGCCTTGTGGTCCAGAGTCCCCCAACCCCCTCCAGTCTGGTGGAGGGTGGGTTTCCTTCTTACCCGTTCCAGAGCAGACACCCCCGTCCTGGGGAGCTGCGAGCAGAAGGTTCTGCCAGTACTGGGAGTTCCAGAAATCTGGGGTCTCTGCGTACGAGGCCGCTGTCCTTGCTCACACGTCTGTGGCTCTGGGCCCTGCTTCTTGCACGCTCCTGCGTCACCTGTGGTCCCTCCGGGCAGAGCTGCTTCCTTCTTCCTGTGCCCTCAGGCCACGGGGGGCGGAGGGGGCAGTCCTGTGTACCCTGCTGTGCACTTCCGTCCCCTCTGCAGCCCCCACCTAGGTACTGGTAGAGACCACCCAAGAGCTTTGGAAGCGGTGGGGTGTGAACATAAAGGGCCTTAAGTCCCGTTCATGGAGTTTCAGAAAAACCCACTCCTCCTTTGGCCCAGCCTCTCATAAAGGAAGGCGGTCCTGAGCGTGTGGGCGCCAGGGGGACCGGGCGGATGGCAAGCCACTGAACCGTTCGCTGTGGCCACGTGCTGTCCCTTCCGCATGGCCTTGTGCCTGGGGTGTGATTGGACCAGGGTGAGGCCCCGAGGCGTCTGTGGGTGGGTGGGCCAACCACGGCGTCCAGCTGGCCCCCAGCTTGGGGTCCCACAGCTGGGCATGCTCAGGCTCATAGGGTGTGTTTCCGTTTCCTTATTAGCACCTTTATTTATTTTGAGAGAGAGAAAGAGCCCATGTGCCACGTAGAGGAGGAACTGAGGAAGAGAGAATCACAAGCAGGATCTGCGCTGTCCATGCCGAGCCTGACATGGGGCTCAATCCCACAGACCGTGAGATCATGACCTGGACTGGAATCGAGTTGGAGGCTCAGCTGACTGAGCCACCCAGGCACCCCTCTCAGCACCCTTTTTAAAAATAAATTTTTTTTTCAATGTTTATTTACTTTTGAGAGAGAGAGTGTGAGCAGGGGAGGGGCAGAGAGAGAGGGAGACACAGAATCTGAATTAGGCTCCAGGCTCTGAGCTGTCAGCACAGAGCCCGACGCAGGGCTCGAACTCATGAACTGCGAGATCATGACCTGAGCCAAAATCAGCCACTTAACCAACTGAGCCAGCCAGGCGCCCCCTCTCGGCACCCTGTTTAAGGACTGCTGGGATGATGGAAGATCATACGTTCTAGAAAGCAGTCTGTGATGAAAAGCAAAAGCCTTGAAAAATATGAATTACCTCCCCCCAGCATGTTTTTTCCCTTGCAATTAAATCCATCTGCTGGGGCATCTGGGTGGCTCAGTCGGTTAAGCATTCGACTCTGACTTTAGGCTCAGGATCTACAGGGTTCCTGGGACCCAGCCCCGTGGCAGAGAACTCAGAGCCTGCTTGGATTCTCTGTTTCTCCCTCTCTTGAAATCAATCACTAAACGTGTAAAGTAACGAAGTACGTCATGTGGCACTCGTGTGGCGGAAGGGTAGTCTGATTACAGACGTTACTCCACGCTTGCTGGGAGGGCGGGGGGGAAGAAGGCGGTGACACGATGCGGCGTGCTTTCTGGAGGAGAGCAGGCTGGTTAGTAAAAAGCACTTCCTGGAAAGTCCGGCAGGGTGCTGGCGGGGTGCTGGCGGGGGCCGGCGTGTCGCCTGTGTCCTCAGAGCAGACGGAGCCCGTGGGCTTCTGGCCGAGGCGGTCCCAGTGCCGTGGGGCCTGCCTCCTGGAGCCTGACGCCGGACTCCCAACCGTTTGTTGGCTAGCTCGTCAGGACGGTGGCTCGCCACCACGAGGAGAAGCAGCTGCGCGAGGAGAGGAGACGGAGGGAAGAGCAGAACCGACTGAGACGTATCGCGGCCTCAACCGCTAGAGAAATAGAGTGTTTTTGGTCGAATATTGAACAGGTAAATCCTAAAATTTTAATGAATTTTAAATGAACTCTAAAAAAAACACAGGCTGTGCCCTCTGAGCACGCCTGACCAGGGGGCCCAGACGCCCAGGCCGGCAGAGCCCGCGGTGGCGCTGAGGAGGGCGCATGCGTGCATGGGCCCCGACGCAGGCTCGCGGTGCCTCCCCTGCGGGCGTCCGTGCCGCGTGCTGCACGGCGCTGCCCAGGGGCTTCCGGGGTGTCTGCTGGGTGGGCGTTTCCCCCCCCCGAGACGGCCCCGCCTCGGCTGGGGGCAGCACGCGGCAGCCGAGCACCTGACAGGCCACACCGGGCGCCGCATGGGGAAGTGACCCGGAGGAGGTTGGGACGACGTGCTCCCAGATGCCGTGCACAGGCCTCCGGAGCCTCCCGCCTCGGTGATGCCTTCATTTTGCTCTTTGTGCTCAGGTCGTGGAGATAAAACTACAAGTAGAATTGGAAGAGAAGAGAAAAAAGGCCTTAAATTTGCAGAAGGCTCCCAGGAGAGGTAGGATTCTTTTTAAAAGCCTTCAGTGTGTCCGATGACTTTGCTGGGACCCTGCCGACCGGCTCCTGGCCGACGTGGCGCCTGGGGCGCTTGCTCGTTGACCTGAGCATCTGCTCGGCCTGACGCCACACTTCTGCCTGCTGGGCTGGTCTGCGAGAGAGTCAGCACCCCCAGGCTCATCAGCTTGTAGGACGCTCTTGGGATTGAGGTTCTGAGCCAGTCCCCTGTGGCCAGTCCTGGACACTGGGACGAGCTCACCAGGGCGTTTGCCCCTCGCGGGGCCCCTCTGTGACTGGGGGGGGGGAGTTCTCCACGGCGCCCTGAAGCAGCTGCCCCATCATTGGACACCGTGATGCATGCTGGCTGCTGGTGGAAGCAGCTGTCCTGGGGGGCGCGGGGAGGGGCACGGGTGGCGTGATGGCCCTCATTCTGTTGATGAGGAAATCGAGGCGGAGTGGTGGCCTCTGCTCAAAGTCCTACAGCCATTAAGATTGTAGAAATCCTGGAAGACAGGCTCTGCTGCTTAGCCTCCTTGTACCTGTCTAGATCAGAGACGTTGGAGAGCAGCCAGCGCACACTGTAGGCTCAGGGGAGTGGGGTGGTTCCCAGAAAAAAGGAGGCGAAACTCACTCTTGCTGTCTTCCTCCCGGGAGGAGGTGTCCGCAGCGTGCGGCCGCACAGGCAGCGTCAGTGAAAGCGAGTCATGTTCTCTGTCTCTAGGAAAGGAGTCGCGGGCTAAGGGGCTTGATGTGCTGCCAGAAGCTTTCCTGGTGAGTGGAGGCCGGTGCCGTCCGGGGTGGGGGTGGGGGGCCGTGTGGCTGAGACGGGCCTGCGAGTCCTCTCTGGGTCTGGAGGGCCGTGTGCGCGTCCGGAGCGCTCCCTCCTGTGACAGACTCAGTCCGCTTTGGGGAAGGAACTTGGTTCTTCTCCTTGTTAGGCTCCCATGGGGTGTGGATCTGGGGACACGGGGAAACGCGGGGACTGTGGATTTAGTGTCACCTGCCCTCTGCCCCACGCCTTTCCTGTGCTGGCGGCAGTGGAGGCCAGCCTGTTTGTACTGGGCTCACCAGGGCCTTCCCGGTGTCTGCTTCGGCTTCCCGTTCTTGGCAAATTTTACTCTGTTTTAGGAGTCGGGACTGTCTGGAAGGAAAAGAAAAGCTAGCACGTCCCTGACTGATGAAGAAGGTCTGTTTCCTGGTGGTCTCTTGGCTGGCTGTGGGGCGGGCCCTCAGACGGCAGGCCAAGGGCGCCCGCAGTGCTGTCAGGGTTCCCGGCGGCCCAGTGCGGGGGGTCGCGGGGGGCTTGGCGCCTCGGAGGGCGAGGGTAGGGGAGACCGTGGATGAGGGAGAGCACAGGACTGCTTGTGGACATTTTGTTTGTGTGGAGGAGCCAGCTGAGAAGGATGGAGGCTGGTGGGAGAGCAGGGGCCGGCCGGTGGCAAGGCCCCGGGGGGCTGTTGTGCAGACAGATGAGGGGTGAGCCTGCAGCTGCCGAGAGCCTGCCTCTGTTGGGGGTGAGGGGTACAGTTCACAGGGCAGGGGCCGAGCTGAGGGAGAGGCAGGCTGGGTAGTGGCTGTCAGCTGAAACAGGCGGTGACAAATTCATAGTGACCCTGAGCAGCATGCTGGCGGGTTCCCCGGTGGCGGGGGCAGCCAGCAGACGAGAAGTCTGACATCACCCTGTGTGCTGCCGGAGTGGGTCTGTCGCCTGGGGAACTAGGCTGTGTTTCGCACCCTGAGAAGGGAAAGGAGGTTCAGTCACTGGTCTCCTGCCCACTTAGTGAGCCTGCATTTCCAGGCTTAGCCCGACGGGGGAAAAGGCTTAGTTCTCGCCTGGCCGTGTGAGACCGGGGCGGAGCCTGGTAGTGGCTCGTGAGCAGGTGGGGAGATGCGGTGCGGTCTGTCTCCCTGACCTCTGGTGGTGACCGTTGCAGTGGAGGACGAGGAGGAGACCATAGAAGAGGAAGAAGCCAACGAAGGGGCCGTGGACCACCGGGCCGAGCTGTCTAATTTAGCCAAAGAAGGTAGGCCACGAGCGTCGTGCTCCAGGTGCTCTGTACAGAAGAACGTGTAGAATCGAGTGAGACACGGGCCACCCCCGGTGAGCACGGCGGTGCCGGCGTGGGGGCCGCGGGAGACACAGCGAGGGAGCGCCGCGCTGTGGCCTCGGCCCCGCTCGCCCCCGCCACCTGTGCACGGCGCCAGGCTCGCCCGTGTGAACTGCGTGGACACGGCGTCACCCGCTGGGCCTGTCCTCTCCCTCAGCTCTCCCGTTCTGGGGCGTGGCTGTCCCTTGGGCCTCACGGGTTCCCCCTGCAGAGCCTCAGTCTGGGCGCCGGGGGTGGGCACCGGGGGTGACCCCCGTGCTGCCGCCGGGTGCTGCGGGAGCACCCCCACGCCCGCGCCCAGGAGGTGGGTCGGCTTGGGCTGGCACTGGGCACTGTCCCCCCAGGACGCTTCCCCCGAGCCAGCAGGCAAGGGACGGTGTCTCCCTGGCCTGTGGGCAGCGAGGTGCGGCATCTCCCCGGGCTCCCCTCGCCTCCTTCTCACTGCAGTCTTGTGGGGGTCTGTGTAGGTGCTTGAGCGCTCTCAGTGGCTGGTCCCTGTGCTGCGGGCACCTGCCACTGTCGTGTGTGCTCCTTCTACTCATGGGACTTTCTGAAGAGCAGGCGTTTTCAGTTTTAGCGTAGTTGAATTTATCTGCTTAAAACATTTTTTTTAAATGTTTTATTTATTTTTGAGAGTGACAAAGGGTGAGAAGTGGAGGGGCAGAGAGAGGGAGACACAGAATCCGAAGCGGCTCCAGGCTCGGACTTGTCAGCGCAGAGCCTGATGCGGGGCTCGAACTCCTGGACCTTGAGATCATGACCTGAGCTGAAGTTGGACACTTAACCAACTGAGCCACCCGGGCGCCCCAGTCTTGGAATTTATCTGCTTTAAGAAACCCTTTTAAAATCTCAGGATCATGAGGCGGTCTCCCTGTTTGTCTACAAAGTTTCGATTTTCCTCATGTATCAATGTCTTTGATCTGTCAAGAATAGCTTTTGTCTTTTATGTGAGGAGTGTAATTTCTTTTTTGTTTTATTCTAAAATGGATCACAGCCGTCCTGGAGCCCTTTGCCACGCCGGTCCTTGCCAGCTGGTTGTCCCCGTCTGCTGGCCCTGGGCCCGCCCTGAGAACTGGCCCCCGTGCCCCTCTGTGCACCCCGCCCCAAGGGCCGTCTGGGACTCTCTCCCCTCACTCTTCTCAGGGCACCCTTGGCCATCGTGGGCCGATTTCATGGCCACCTCCGATCGGCTCTCAGGTTTCAGAGGAAAACGGGTTGGGCATTCTGACCGGAATGTAGCTGAGTCGGCGGGTGGTGGTGGGGGGCTGCGGCCCTACGAAGTGGAGCGCGCTGAGCTCTGGTCGCAGCGAGCCTGTCCGTTCACGGAGGTCTTCTTCAGGTGCTGCCCGGATCAGTGTGTGATGTCGTGGTTTTTGTGAGGCTTTGTTAGGTTTGTTTCCAGGGGTCTTAGCGCCTCTGAACTCCCAGCGAGGAGTGTGTGTGCTGGTGTCGGGAGGCCGCCGCCCCTCCGGGCTCACGCTCGCTCCGTGGAGCACGGTCCCTTGCTCTGTGCAGAGTGACCACTCTCCCAGAGAGCCCGGCCCCACCGCCCCTCCTCCCCGGGTGGCGCACGGAGTTAGCGGGGCAGGGCACCGCTCGTGGTCCCCCGTGGCGGCGGCTCGCCCCTGCCCACGGGCGCCCTGGCTCTTCTGGTCGCCTCCTGGGCTCCCGTCCTGCATCTTGCTGCCTCGGCTTTCTGAGCTGGGTGTGGCCTGCAGCTCGGGGTCCACTCGACACTCTGTGTGGCGCCTCCACCAGTGCGCGTGGGTCACGGGAGCTGGGGCGGCCGGGGCGGGGGGGGGGGGTTCCGGTAGGGTGAGCTCTTCGCTCAGGAGGTGTCACCCCGTTCGACGCGCTGCGTAAAACGGGATTTTGCTTTGTTTTTGTTGGACTTTTATTTGATGTTTCATATTTTTGTGTTTCTCCATTTATTTTCTATGAATAGTGTTTTTATAGTTACACTTATTAGTTTCTAAGTTCTAGTATTTATTACGTTAGAAATTTAAACATTCTTTTAGAATAAAAATCGAGTTTCTTAATTTCATTTCAAAGATTCTCATTTTTGTAAAGAAACATGTGTTAGAACTCGTATCATTAATGGGCAACTGTTACTTTCTGGAAAATATCAATGTATTTTTAGGAAATATATAGTTTTTCAAGGAGTTAAAGCCAAGAAAGGGAGGATCCGTGACGGAGGCCCTTTCCGCTCTGCCCAGCCCTCCCACCGAGCCTTCTTCCCACCTGCCGCCCTCTTTGGTGTACACTAACCTCTTCCCTCCGCGGTCCTTTCCAGCCGAACTGCCCTTAATCGACTTGATGAAGTTATACGAAGGAGCTTTTCTGCCCAGTTTCCAGTGGCCACAGCCTCAGCCTGACGGTGAGGAGGCGAGTGAGGAAGAAGGTCTGTGTTCGCGCCTTTAACGAGCCGAGCCCTGAGGGCAAAAGCCGGAATATGTAGGAGTTCGAGTTACCTCTGTTTCCTTCTAGTCAGATGGAAGCAAAAGTTGTGAATGTGTTTAATGTGTGATTACCTATTAATGCGGTTTTATTAAACTTTATGCTTTAACTTATTTCTTTAACTTATCATTTGAGAGAGTGAGCTGGGGAGGAGCAGAGAGAGAGAGAGAGAGGAGCCCAAGCAGGCTCCGCACGCTCAGCACAGAGCCTGACACGGGGCTCGAACCCACCAACCATGAGATCACGATCTGAGCTAAAATCAAGAGTCAGACACTTAACTGACTGAGCCACCCAGGCGCCACTATTTTTATTAACTTGGCAAAATTTCAGAGTACTTGACCAAGTTGTGAACAGCATAGAACTTTTTTTCTTAGATTCATAAAAGTCTTTGTTTTGTAGACTTAGATTTTCATCATATACATTCAGCCTTTGCTATGTTTAACACACTAGTTTAGAGTTTCTTTTATTTTTATTAGACATTCCAAACAAATACACAGGCTGCACCCAAAACCTACTTTTTCTTATTTTCATTCTACTTGTCCTGATTGTTAGACACAGACTCCTGTGAGCAGAGAGGCTGGGGGTTGGCAGGACCAGAGGATGGGCTGGTGGCCTCTTTGCCGAGTTACCTTTTCCTGGTGCGGGGGGTGATCACTAAGCCCTCAGAGGCCCATGAATCCAGTGACAGCGGCTCCTGTCACTGCTACAGAGATGTTCTCCGTTTTCATGGGAGGGCTTTCCAGAGTGTTCCTGCATTTGGTGATGTTAGAGGAGTTTGTACCCATTTATTTGGTTAGTGTTGTTAGGTACGTAAAACAGATTAAAAACAAACGATTTACTGCGTTTGGCGTGTTTGGATTCTGTCAGCTTGTTCCTTCTTATTCTGTTTGTCAGTGATCCGTGGGCTCCCAGCTCCCTTGCCGCTGTTCACAAACCTGATTTCCTGCCCCTCACAGATGCGGAAGACTGCCCGGCTGAGCGCCGGAAGGACGTGGTTCTCATAGACTCACTGTTTATCATGGACCAGTTTAAAGCTGCAGAGAGAATGGCTATTGGGAACCCTCACACAAAGGACATCGCGGAGGTGACCGCTGTCGCCGAAGCCGTCCTGCCCAAAGGCAGTGCCCGGGTCAGCCCCACGGTGAGGCACCAAGCTGACGGGGGTGGGTCGGGGGGGCGTGTGTCTGTGAGGCCGAGAAAACGCTTCCGACCTCCCCCTAACTCTGTTGCGGCTGCAAAAGTCGTCAGGCAGAGTGAGCACTGGTCTTGCTTTTCTAGTCTTGTCTCTGGCCCTCCAGTAGGCTCCCTGTATGACTGACTGGACTTCACTGGGGAGGGAGGTGTCTAACGGTTATGTTGAGGAGCATCTGGCCCGTGTGCTGCCGCAGGTGAAGCTGGGCGCCCCGCCTCTGCTGTACGGCGCGCTCCGAGACTACCAGAAGACCGGCCTGGACTGGCTGGCCAAGCTCTACCGGAAGAACCTCAACGGCATCTTGGCAGACGAAGCCGGGCTCGGCAAAACCGTCCAGATCATCGCTTTCTTCGCCCACCTGGCCTGCAACGAAGGTGAGCGCGGGTTGTTGTGAGGAGCGCGTGTCCGCTAAGGCTGACCGTGGGCCACGCGGCCGGCCGGGGGCGGGGCGGGCCTTTCTTCCCAGCTCCTTTGCCCTGTGCTCTGGGCCGGGACCCAGAGAGCAGGGCTCAGAAACACTTGTCGTCAGAAGAGGCAGAACACCTGTTCGCAGTTCCCACCCCTCCCCGGCTGCTTCCTTGTGCCTCTTCAGACTCACACGTCGTCGGTCAGGCCCTGGGCCTCTGGGGCAGCACGTTCAGGGGCCGGCCCCCACTCGCCGCCCTCCACCTGGCCTGTGTCAGGTGCTAGTCTTGCCCCCCGCTCTGTGGCTTTGGGGGCTGTAGAAGGGCACGTGGCTGGTGTCTCTGACGTAGGACAGGGGCTTACATACCAGTGACTCTCAAATAGACAATGTGGCGGTCACAGGCACTGACGCCCCGCCCCATGCAGCCAAAAATCTGTGTGTAACTTTTACTTCCCCCAAGACTTCCCTGAGAGTTGATGGTTGATGGGGAGCTGACCTGATAGCGTGGGCAGCATGAGCAGGCACCGGACGCATTTCGTGCCTGTGTTACGTCGCGTGTTCTCACGGTAAAGTGAGCTAGAGGAGAGAAGACGTCAGTGGGACATCAAGAAGAGAACACGAAGTATCACGTGTTGAGAGAGAGCCGCGTGTGAGTTCATGACCAGTGTGGTTCACTCTCGCTTCACACTTGTGGTGGCCCTGTGCCGGCCGCAGTGTTTCTCTTGCAAAGGAAGCGTTCCAGATCCAGACTAAGTGGGCTCCTGGGTGGCAGAGCAGACACGTTCAGACGCCAGGAGGCCGCTCATTAAGTGAGGGAGGTGGCGTCCTGCTGTGGGGCCCTGGAGACCTGGGGGAACTGGGTGTGGAGTGGGCTGTCCCCTCCCCCCAGGGCGGCTTCCACCCGCCCGTCTTCTGGCTCGGGCGCGTTCCCCGCGCCGCCGCTCCCACACGCCTCTTGCCCTGAGTTTGAGAAGCTCGATCCAGCTCAGGTTTTAAATACAAACAGATCGACGTCAGGGCTCCTTACTTTCTGGCGTTAATCAGTTCTGGTTTTGAGCCCAGTGCCAGAGTCTTCAGCTTTCAACAGGTTCTGACAGATGGCGGCCCCTGAGGATGCCCCCCTGCCTCCGTCTCCTGTCGGCGAGGCGGAAGAAGCGTGGGTCACTGTATCTGTGATCATGAGAGACCGGAAGCAGACGGCGCTTCCCAGCACAGGGGCTTCTGTTCCGTCGCTTGAACGAGCGAGCGGATCAGTGCTTCGTTCTCTGTGCGCGTGTGGCACCTGTGCCGCCGCGGGCGCTGGCCGCACGGAGCAGGGGGCCCCCCCAGCTGGAGTCTCGGATGAGCCGCCTGCAGAAAACCGGAAGTGCAACCGCGTTCTGAATGCGAGTCTTTAAAACCTCTTGTTCTCGTGCTGGGGGAAGGGCACCCGGGGAGACGCGCGCCTGGCACGGAGCTGCGTCCTCTTGTGGGATTTCGCTGTGGGGCGTTTATTTCACTCTCGTCCACCTTCTCCCTGGGCGCTGCTTCTCTCGGAACCGGAGGGGGCGCTGTGCGCGGGGCCTTTTCCCAGGTCTGCTGTTTCTGCCTTCTGACCTGGTTTACGTTCCGTGTATGGCACGGAAGTTGGTGTTTGTTATGTGTGTGTTATTCTAATATTTGAAAACCTCGTTCAGAAGGCTGAGGTCGAAATGGAGGATTTGGGGTGGTCTGCAGCTGGGCCGGGCCCCCACACTCCCTTGGATCCTGGGCAGGGTCCCTGTACCGGAGAGCTCTGCCCTGCGCCCACAGCGCGCTCACTCTGCCCGGTTCTCCCTCGGCAGCTTCCTGTTGAGTCTCTCTAATCCAGGTACCCCGGCTGCGTGACGGGGAGGATGCCTGTGCGTCACGCCCCGGAGCCCTGTGCGCACGCCTGCCACGCTTTCCCGCTCGGCACGGCGCCTGCACCAGGTGGGGCTTTCTGTTACACAGGAAGGTTCTGTTTCTTCTCTCCCACGCAGGCAACTGGGGCCCGCACCTCGTGGTCGTGAGAGGCTGTAGCATCCTCAAGTGGGAGCTCGAGCTGAAGCGCTGGTGTCCCGGGCTCAAAACCCTGCTGTACGTGGGCAGCCACAGAGAGCTGAGAGCGAAGAGACAGGTAGGCGGGTGCACACGCGGGACAGCACCGCACAGGAGGGTCTCGGTGTGTGGGGGCCAGTTTTGGAGTGTCCGGCGAGCTTTCTGGCGGCTCCCGACTTGGAGCCCCCTGAACGTGCACACGCTCTGCTAGGAGGGCCCCCTCGCGAACGGCCCCCCTGTGCCCGGCCTCGGGTCGCCCCTTCCCTGCCGCCTGCGCAGCCCTGACCAGTGCAAGCCCGGCAAGAGCTTGTGCCGAGTGTGCCCTGACCTGTGTGCACTAAACACCGGCGGGGGCTCTGCTGAGCCGCGGGCCAGCTGCCGGGACGCCTGCCCTGAACGTGAACTAGACGGTGTGCTCTTCGCCGAAGCTATCGCTTCGCCTCCTCGTTAGACTGTGGTGCTGAGCAGTGGTGCTCACTGCGAGAGTGAGTACCCGGGACGGCGTCTCTCACCGTCTCTGGTTAGTAGCTGGTTTTTAAAAAGCCTGGGGCGCGGTCAGCTGCAGGCTGGATGTCCTGTTACGGTCAGGGCGGTGTCCCGGCAGACGATGTAAAGGCCGGTTCTCTCCGTGGTGACCTGTCCTCTGGAGCCAGCTGGTGGTGCCTCAAGCAGCATTCAGTGTGTGTCCGCAGCACCTCAGCTTCCAGAGCGAGGCCGGGAGGGGGCGCCCGGCCGTGGGAGGAGCGGGGCGGCAGGACGGGCGCCAGGCCGTGCGCCCGCAGGGGAGGTGCGTGCTCGCAGCCCGGCTTTTGTGCCGCAGGAGTGGACGGAGCCCAACAGCTTCAACGTGTGCGTCGCGCCCTACAAGCAGTTCTTCAGGGGCTGCGCGTCCTTCTCGCGGGTGCGGTGGAGGTGCCTGGTCATCGACGAGATGCAGCGGGTCAAGGGCATGACTGAGAGGCACTGGGAGGCCGTGTTCACCCTGAAGAGGTTGGACTCGCCCCCGCTCCAGGGGTTCTGGGGGGGTGACATAAAGCAGACGCAGACCTGCCCGTCAGCCGCACAAGGTTCCCTCTCCTTGCCGGGCGCGTGGGGCGGCGGGTCCCAGGGTGCTTGCATCGTCTGGCCCATCCCCGGGGCGCACGCTTGCCCCAGCTCCGTGGCACTGCCGTGCCTTCCTGGTGCGTCCTCGGGGGTGGCGAGCCAGCCTCCCAGGTGAGGGCTCAGCCGTGGGCTCTCCTCGCAGCCAGCAGCGCCTGCTCCTGATGGACGCGCCGCCGCACAACACCTTCCTGGAGCTGTGGACCATGGTGCACTTCCTCATCCCCGGCATCTCCAGGCCCTACCTGCACCCGCCGCTCAAGGCCCCGAACGAGGAGAACCAGGACTACTACCACAAAGTGGTCATCCGCCTGCACCGGGTGCGTGCGGCCGCGGCGCCGGGCGTGTGGTGGGCGCGGGCGCGTCGTCTCGGGAGGGAGACGACGGGCGCTCTCGTGTCTCTTCCAGGTGACCCAGCCCTTCATCCTGAGGAGGACCAAGAGGGACGTGGAGAAGCAGCTGACGAGGAAGTACGAGCACGTGCTCAAGTGCCGGCTGTCGAGCCGGCAGAAGGCCCTGTACGAGGACGTGATCCTACAGCCCGGGTGAGCCAGCCCCCTGGCCACGTGGGGACGCGCCTGCGCCCCGTGCCCACCTTGCTCCCGGGTTCATGGGCGAGGCCCGCATGGGACGCATGCTCCGACTGAGCAGCTGGGTCTCTGACGGCCTGAGGGGCCGCTCGCCGCCTCCTGCGCCGTGGGGCACGAGTGGTGACCGGGGAGCCACCCGGAGGCTGCACGAGTGGGTCTTGGTGGGGCGTGGTGGGCCAGCCAGGCAGTTTCTTTGTGAAGCTGTGTGTGCCCCGTCCTCACGCTCACAGAGCCGTCAGGAGGGCGCCTGCGGGCAGCGAGCCTCTAAGAGATGGCCCTGCCCTGCGTGCCTGTTCTTCCTGGCTAGTTCCAGAAAATCTTAATCTAGAACCGTGCGTTCTTGCTCCCTGGTACAGCGTCTTAGTCCCTGAGAGGTGGCATTGGTGACGCTGCAGCTGGTTGAGTGTCCAGGGGAGGGGAGGGGCCGCAGAGTCCTGCCCTGGCCATGCCTCTGTGACCGGCCACCTTCCTCCGAGTCGGGCAGCCCCTCCTCCAGGAGCTGACCTCGGGTACAGAGAGCAGGGTCCGTGGAGGGCATTGTTGTGCTCACCGAGGGAGGCCCGTCCTCATCTGTCCGTTTGCCAGAAGCAGACGGTCTCTCAGGACGCCTGGGCTTGCCCTCCTGGGGCGTGACGTTGGTCCTGTCTGCAGACGTGGGACACCTGGGCTGTTGTGTGGCTTCTGCTCCTTGTGGAGCAGCAGGGCGTGATTGTCCCTCTTCACCTCCGTGGGCCCCTTCTTTTCACCTGAATCTGTCAAGTCAAAGAGAAGGCGTTGAGCAAACATATGGCCGACCCCACTTTAGTGCCCGATGACAGACACAGTGTGCCCGTTGTGCATTGATGTGATAGTCTGGGGTCCTCAGGTAGGCTCTGAGCTTCGCTCTGGTCACTCTGGGCAGGCCATGTCTGTTCCTGCCGTCTCCCGTTGCACCCTCTTCTCGGCACACCTCGTCTCCCCCCTTTTTCCTGGGGGCCCTGCACACCTGCCTGTGTCAGCCCCTTCCACTCCAGGGGGCCCTGGGCATCGCTTGTGCGTCAGCCTTTCTTTCTGAGAGGAGTCCTTGTAGCAGCTGTTGTGCAGACAGGGGGCCCTTTCCACGCCCTCCTTCCCGCCCTCCCTCTGTTCTGCGGGGCCCAGTGTGCAGACTGTGTGCCGGTCTCCGCCCTGCTTGGCTACTTGGCCATGGCCTGTTTCTCCATGGCTGAGAACGGCCGGTGTAGGGTTCTGCTAACTTCTGGCACATCCCGCGTGCTGGCCACGTTTTCCTGTGGCTGCTTCGGCTTTCCCTTGAGTGCTGCAGAACTGGTCTTGTGAGGGCGTCCCCAGAGCACCTGCTCTGTAGGCTTTCCTGTCCTCGGACACAGTACCCATCACCCTGATGCTCAGTTGGAAGCCTGGCATCGTTCTTGCCACCCGCTGTCCCTCTCTTCCGCTGCCTCTGCTCCCAGGTCTCTGAGGACCAGGCTACCCCGCATCCTCCACGGCTCCTTCCCGCACCTGCTGGGGACCCGGTGCCCTCCCCCTCACCGCGGAGGCCTCTGGCCGCTGTGGCTCCTGCGTGGGCTTCATCTGCTGTCATCCTGGCTGCAGGGCCGGGGCTTCCTCTCCCGGGTCGGGTGCTCTCACCCTGGTGCCCATCGGTTTTTCACGGCACTCAGAACCGTGGGGAGGAAATACGTCACCGCTGCCCATTTAGAGTGTCGACCTCCCCTGGGAGAGGGGGCTTGGAGAGCCGCGTGCCCCTCTGGCCCTTACTGCTGGCGCTCTGGCCTCCTGGCGGGTTTCGAGAGAGCGGGAAGTAGGTCTGAGAGTCAGAACCACCCGGAGGGCAGTTCGGAGCGTGTCCCGGTGGAACTAATTCTTAGCCAGATGTGAGAACGCGCCGGGGCAGTCCGCCCGCACACGGCACACACGCCAACGGCCGTGCTGCTGTTCTCCCCGCGAGCAGGACGCAGGAGGCGCTGAAGAGCGGGCACTTTGTGGACGTGCTGAGCATCCTGCTGAGGCTGCAGCGGATCTGCAACCACCCTGGGCTGGTGGAGCCGCGGCTCCCGGAGTCGTCCTACACGGCGGGGCCCCTGCAGTACCGCTCCGCCTCCCTCATCCTCCAGGCGCTCGAGGGAGACTCCTGGAAGGTATGTGTCCGCTTGACGTCTGTGGCAGACACGCCGTCGCCGCGCCGGGTCTGGGAGGTGCTTTTCCACGCTCTCGGCTCAAGTTCAGGAGTCGCCCGGTGCTGGGTGGCGGCAGGCTGCGTTGACGCCATGCCTTCCCCGACATATGGTCTGCGTCCTGGGTCGGGCCGAGAGGGATGAGCCTGCAGCTCGACAGGGGCAGCGGAGGGGGTTCTAGCACCGCGTGCACTGTTGGGTCATTTGAGGGGCGCTCGGGGCATCACTGCAGGTGCCTGTTGGGGACGCACGTCGACATCTCCCAGGCGAGCGCCCGTCACGGGCCGTCTCAGGTGTTTCCGGAGCCCTGGTGTTCTCTGCGTGCCCCCAGCCCCACGTGCTGGCTGGGGGCTTTGGGCTGAGTTCCCCTTGGTGGGACAGGGGTGGTCAAGCACCTCCTGCGCCGTGCGTGTGGAATCCGCAGGAGGAGCCCGGCGGAGGGGCTGGCGTCCCGAGAGTTCGGTGTAGGTCACGTTTTGTTGTTTTCCGTCCCTCGTTCAGCGAGCTCAGGCTGAGGCTGCTCGGTGCCAGGCCGTTTTCTGGTCGCTGAGCGGCCGTTGACTGAGACAGCAGCGCCCGGCCGCCTCGGTCTTCCGTGGCGGGCTCGGGCCCTCGAGCGTCGTGCTCTCAGCGCGTCCGTCTTGTGGCGCGTGGCCGAATTTCCTTCTCGCTCAAGGCTGAAGGGTGTTGCCTCTCTGGCGGAGCGTGGTCTGTGCGCCTGGTTGTTGGTTAAGGGACACTAAGGTCACCTCCACGGTTTGCCCGCTGAGAGTCATGTCACTGCAGACGCTGCCAGACCAGTTTAGTGTGGGCATGGGCTTCGAGTTTCTTGGGCACACGTCCAGGTGTGCAGTTGTGGGGCCGTGTGACTACTCCGTATTTACCCTTTCGAGGGGCGGCCAGGCTGCTTGCACACCCCCCTGCGTGTGTGAGGGTGTGGGGGGGCCCTCCGCACCTGCCGTCCATCCTCTTGTCAACATGGTGATGTGCACGAGGCTGAGCGTCCTCATTCGAGCACAGGTGGGGGGTCTGCCCCAGGTAGAGACTCAGGCTGCGCTCCCACCTGCGGGACGTGTGTCTCCAGGGCTCTGGGCCAAGGGGTATGGCACATGCCCACCTCTGCTTCCCCAGTGCACGTGGCTCTCCCCCCAGATTCCCCTCCTTGATGAGGGCTGCCACTCATGCTGTCTGGACATTCTGTCTCATCTGCTGAGTCCATTCTGTCCCGTAGCACTGCCTTCTCCATACCCACTGCACTTGAGGTGGTGTTAATGACAGGGAAACTGAGGCATGCTGTGGTCCATCAGCCTGCCTGAGCCCTGGAATGGCTTCAGGGAGCCTTTCAGGGTGTGTGGCTGACCGGGGCCCGGCCATCCTGTTGGGGATGTGCTTGGGTTTCCATTTTTCTCCTGCTTCATGGAGCAAAACTGTCCTTTTCTTCCTAGGAAGCAGATCTCTCTATATTTGATCTTATTGGCCTGGAGGATAAAATGACCCGCCACGAAGCAGAACTGCTGTGTAAGAAGAAGGTGACCCGGAAGGTCATGGAGGAACTGTTCACTGCACCCCTCCCGGCGGGCAGGCCCACGGCCCTCCGACTGAAGCCCAGCAGGTATGTGGCAGGGAGCTCGGCCTCCTGCGCCCCGAAGCCGCTGCCTGGGTCCTGGCTGGGCCTCACTCAGCAATAGGGTGGGTGATGGCCCCCTCCCTGGGAGGGCCCAGCCCCTTCGCCCCTCAGGGTACGTGGTGTGGGTTTATACGAGGACCCAGATATGGTGGGGGAGGGGGGGAGAAACGGCCGACCTGCTCACTGGGTTGCCTGCTTCTGGAAGCTGGCCTGGCGTCCTTGATGTCTGTGGGGGCAGCTCCTTGCACATGGCACCGTGTGGTCAGTCTGTACCCTGGGTGGGCGGGGCCGTGCGGCCCTCCGCCCTCTTAAGAGCAACGTGGTAGTGGTGGTTCGGTGGCGCTGCGGAGCAGGTCAGGCTGCGGTGGCGGCTGCCATCTCGGGCGCCACCGAGGGTGCACTGTGGGGCGGTGCGTGGCGGGGGGACCTGGGGGCGGGGAGAGGGCTCTGGCCCTGACCTTGGCACGAGGACCTCTAAAGGACGTCTGAGTTGATTTTGCAGGTGCCATGTGGCTGGGGGGACAGAACACGTCAGATGACCAAGTAGAAGCGAGTGGTTTACCGCAGGCCGAGTCTAGCAGGTCGGAAATAGGCGCCTTCTCGTGCTTGCCCTGCAGGCGAGAAAGAAGCAAGACAATAGGGAGTTTAGGGAGAAAGGGGCAGGTCTGCAGGTTGGCACCTACTCTTTGCCTCTGGTGCATGTGCCTTCCCCGGGGTCTCAGAGCCCACCACTCTGCCACCCCCCCGTAAACACCTGACGGGCCAGCAGAGCTGCAGGGCTCCGCCATCTCGGGCGCAGAGCCCGGGCCCTCCGCGTCTCAGCGGCACAAACGCCTTCTCGCCAGGTTGTTTCAGCCCGTGCAGTACGGCCAGAAGCCCGAGGGTCGCACTGTGTCCTTCCCCAGCGTGCACCCGCCCCGGACGGTGGCCCCTGCCGCAGCCACCACCACTCCGCAGGGCCACGTACGTGGACGGCCACCGATCGCTACCTTCTCTGCAAATCCAGATGCAAAAGGTAGGCCCTGCGTGCTGGCGTGCCCTCCATGAGACTGTGGGTCTCTGTGGATGCAGTTCCTCGGCCTTCCCCGCCCCCCCTGCCGGGGGGCCCACGGCTCTGGACTGGAACGCAGCTCTGCCGAAGACTGCTTAGCTCGCCCGCCCGTGACTTTCAGGCTCTTTGGTTTGTTGGAACTGGAGCGTTCGTCCCTGAACAAGGCGTCGCGGTCTCGCTTGAGTGGCTGTGGGCGTGCTGATGCAGGCGTGCCCTGGAGAAGGCCCTCTTTGCTCGGGGCAGTGCAGGGGCAGGGCTGTGTGCGACACCTCAGGAAGGCCACTCACGCTCGGGGTCACCGCTTCCGTGGAGGGCCAGGCAGCGGGAGGTGACTGTCAGTGTCACAGCCGTCTTCATGCGGTCCTCAGGGTCCCGCCGGAGCTCATGGGCGTGCTTGTCCTGGGGGTGGGGTGGGGGAGGGGCGGGGCTCCCGCGGGACCGGCCGACCCCTGGCACCCCGAGTCCCGTGGCAGTGGACCTTGGCAGGCAGCGCCCAGTGGACACCGAGTTAGGTTTCTGCCCCCCCCCCCCCCATAGGTCGCAGCCCGCCCTCTCTTCAGGGAGCGCTTCTCCCTCCAGAGACGGTAGGAGAGGTTTGCTTTGCTCCTTTGAGACTTGGGTGTAAAACACAGAGTTTCGAGAAGAGCGTCTAACGGCTTTGCACAAACCAACCTTATCGATTGCAGCGGCCGCAGCCCCGTTTCAGAGCACCCAGGCCT
>PISW01008066.1:50508-69930 GCA_004023785.1 Mungos mungo
CCCCCCCCCCCCCCCCCCCCCCCCCCCCCCCCCGCCCGCCACATCCGCTCAGCGTCTGTCAGGAGCCTCGCTGTCCCCTCTGTCTCCCTGGCCCCGCGCCCGGGCGCTGCCTTTCTTGCCACACTGTCGTTTCCGGCCCTGCGTGTGCGGGGCCCGCGTCCGAGGGGCTGCCTCTGTCCTCTCGCCCGCCCGCCCCCACGGGCGTCACTCTGCTTTCCTCCCACGCGCCTGCTCTGTGCTGTGCCGGCGGCTCCGCCCGGCCGCCCGGGGAGCGAGGGGGCGAGAGCGAGAGCGCAGGGGGCGCCGGGCGGTTGCCGCCCTCCAGGCTGGTTTACTCTCGCCGGAGTCACGGCGAAGCCTGGCGTGAGTTCTTGGTGGTTAGGACGGCACCATGGCATTTAATTTCTTTAGAGCTTCTTACTGTGACGAGCGTCATTAGCCTATTTGCAAATCGTGCACGTGCCCCTGCTCGCTATGCTGTGGGACATGTCCTTGCTGAGACAGTCGTTAGCGTCCTCGCTCCTCAGATGCCCCGTGAGCCCTTGGTCTGTGGATGCGGCCGGTGGGAGGCCTCTCCGGGAAGCTGGGGGGGGGGGGGCATGTCGTGAGGAGGCCCCAAGTCCAGCCGGTCCTCGTGACGGGCCTCGCTTCCTCTGCCAGCGCATAGAGTGGCGTCCTGGCGGGCCGCCCGAGTGACTCTGTCTGCTGGAGACAGGCGTGCGGGGGGCCGAGCCGGGGCAGAGTGACCACAGCCCTTCGCTCGGTGCAGGGGCGGGGCCGGGGCGGGGCGTCCCGCCCACACGCGCTTCTCTGCGCCTCCTCCTGTCGTCCTCCTCTTCGCAGCTTCCGGGGGAATGTCATCGGGCGTTCTCCTAGCCTTCTGCTCACTGTTCTCCGTGTGGTGTCACTAATCACTCCACCCTGGGCTTCCTTGGGGGCAACGTTCCGTGTCCGCTACCCACCCCCGGGGTCGGAGCCCCGTGCGCCCCGCACTCACTCACAGCCCGAGGGCAGCCCCTCCCAGGGCCGGGTGCACGGGGCTCCGTCTGAGTTACGTTTTCAGGGTCTGTGTTTTAAGCCGTGTCGAGTCTGACATTTTTTAGTCACCGTTCTGGATCGAATCCTACAGTCTAGTTCAAGTGAGCGTGAAGATGTATACCTTAACGCTGCGTTTGTGCGATGTGTGTATGTACTCGGACGCACCCCCCGTTGTGCAGGCGTGGGTGTCCTGGGAGCTAGGCCCCTGGTCTCTCACTCCTGCAGGGGTGTAGTCTTGTGTGCCTCTGTGAGCTGAGTTGGACACATACTTCCTCACATTTTCAAAGTTCTTTGAAGCACTTGACGTTAGAGTTTTAAAGTGTATTACGAGTGGATTTCTTCCGGATTTGACGTTTGCTGCTCTGTTATTGGCTGGAGAGAAAAGTAAAATGTTCTTTAGTGGTTCAGTCTATTATATTACTATCTGATCATCTGAAATCTCTACCCGTTATAATTAAATAAGTTAGCCATTGAAATCCGACATTAATACTAATTTCGTTTTCTGTAAAAGGAAGTATTTTCTGGAAGTTAGAAAACAATACATAAGAAACGTTTCTGTGACACATTAGTTTACCACCGACGGTCCTTTTAGGCGACAGCCAGTCATCAGTGGAAGAGGTGCAGGTTCCCCAGAGGCTTTAATCCCTTTTCCTCTGTATTTCCGCAGGCGGGGAGGTGGTCAAAATTGCACAGCTGGCCTCCCTGGCGGGGCCGCAGAGCCGAGTCGCCCAGCCAGAGACCCCTGTGACGCTGCAGTTCCAAGGGAACAAGTTCACGCTGTCGCACAGCCAGCTGCGGCAGCTCACAGCCGGCCAGCCGCTGCAGCTGCAAGGTGAGGGCCGGCCCGCAGCGGCCACGGCCTTGGCGAGGCTTCCCCCGCGGGCTGTTCCGGGCACCGGCCGGCTCACGCCAAAGCACGTGCCGCCTGGGGTTGAGGCCCGCTCCGTCGCTGACACTGGTTTGGGGAGGGGGGGTCGTTATACTCCTTGGAAATGTTCCCTTTTCATTTGTTTGTTTATTTTTACTTCATATTATTGCTTTTTAAAGTAAGGTCTATACTCAATGTGGGGCTTGAGCTCACGACCCCGAGATTGAAAGTCGTTTGCTCCACTGACTAGCCAGCCAGGTGCTCCAAATATTCCCCATTTTAAAAATCAAAATAGAAATAATTGTTACTTTCTAATTTTAGAGTGAAATACATTGTGAAATAAATTGTGCTGGTGCCACCGCAGAACTAGCGGTGATGTAGAAGTTACGTTCTGTCACACACAGGTTTTGCAGCATTGACCCCCAGGCCATAGTCCCCTAGGCCTTTGTCGGAGCAGGACGCGTTCCTCTGGTAACTGCTGTGGGCAGAGGACGCGGGGGTAGTGTGAGGAGCACGAGAGGATCAGCCCAAAATGACTCGGGGCAGCAGCTCAGGGTCTGAGTCCCCCTTGCCTGTGGGTCCCGGCCACAGGTGCCTGCTGTGGCCTCCCTGGGACGAGGTGTGTGTGACACTGATCAGCTAGGGTTGGGCTGCTCTGTTGGCAGAATGGAGGCCCCAGAAAGCCTGCAGCAGAGATGCCACTTAATTTGGCTTCATTCCCTGTTCCTTCAGTTTTTTGGCCAAAAGGGCAAGGCCGGTTGAAGCACAACGTGGGGACCTTCCTCCAGAGTAAAAGGCGTCAGAGAGACGCGAGCACACCGGAGGCCGGGCGTGGCGGGCCCCTGAGAGAGGAGAGCTGCGGCTCTCAGGCCGGCCTCTGTCTTTGGCTGTGTCACACCACACTTTTTGGATTGGTGTGCAGCAGCGTGTGGTCCAGGGGCAGGGGCTTCCCCGAGGGCGGCCTGGGGCTTCGGGCTGGCGTGACCCCTTCCCAGGTGCCCTTGCAGTGCCTCGAGTCAGGAATTGCCAAGATTAGAGAAGCATTTGTTTTTTTCCTTTCTTTTTTTAATGTTTGTTTATTAGTGAGACAGAAATAGAGCGGGGGGACGAAGGGGGACAGAGAGGGAGACACAGAATCGGAAGCAGCTCCAAGTTCTGAGCTGTCAGCACAGAGCCTGATGCGGGGCTCGAACCCACAGACTGTGAGATCCTGACCTGAGCCGAAGCCGGTCCCTTAACCCACTGAGCCCCCCAGGCGCCCCTAGAGAAGCATTTTCTTGATGTTAAGCAAAAGTGACTTTGTTCCTTCTGGTTTTCATTCGTTGTAAGTGAAATATGCTCATTATTTCCCAAGTAACTGAACTTTGCATTGCCTTGTTGGAGTAAATGTGATGTTGGGTTTTCAGTTTATTGCTTCATTTGTTCCTGTACGCTTGGAAGTAAGCGTAGCCGGGAGGGAGAGGCCTGCACAGAGCGTGGCTGACGCCTCCGGCACACGTGTGATTGCAGGCAGCGTCCTCCAGATCGTGTCCGCGCCCGGCCAGTCCTACCTGCGGCCTCCCGGCCCCGTGGTGATGCAGACCGTGTCTCAGGCGGGCGCCCTCAACGCCCTGGGAAGCAAGCCCCCGGCCAGCGGCCCCGGCCCTGCGCCCGTGACGCCGCCAGGTAGAGTGCTGTGAGCAGGGAGACTTCTTTCCGTGTGACTTTGGGGCAGCTGGTGTCCGTGGTCTGCGTGACTGTGCTCGGGGCGGCCGCACGGTGTTCGTGACGTCTGCCCATGACACAGACAGGCTGCTGGTAGCCTGGCTCGTTTTCTTGCTCATTTCCCTCAGAGGTATCTGTTGGCTATAACTCATCTCCACTTGCCTAAAGTTTTTTCTTTTCTAACGAGAGGCTTGGAACCGTGAGACATTTGGCCTGTTAGTGCTACAAATACACTTAGTGACCATGCTTGAGTTCCCCCTGAGACTGGTGACGGACCCGAATTTGGGCCCTTGTCCGTCTGGCCTGTCCTTGGCCTGCTTCCCCCCACCCCCATCCCAGGGTCCTGCCATCCCGGACGTACCTGTCCTCCTTTGGTCTCAGGCGTCTGAGCAGGCGGTCCGCCGGGGACCCCTCTTGACCTGAGGCCCCGGTCCCTGCTCGGCCCCGGTCTCTGTGTTCGCCGTGCCCGCTTCCCGGCAGGCCCTGTAGCGGGGTCTGGAGGAGGCCTTGGGGCTGGGGCATCCCCCTGTGCCCTGTGTCCCCACCTGTGGCTGATGCTGTTTCCCAGCCCTCCCTCCCCTTCTGGAACCTGCTCCTGGCACCCGTCCCCACAGGGCAGTCACCCCCGCCACACTCCTGTGCCCAGCGCCTGCCCCTGGATTCTGATCACTGGACACCCTTGCCGTGGCCCCTGCCGTGGCTGTCTTTTTTTTTTTTTTTTTAAATTTTATTTGCTTTATCTTTTTATTACATCCAAGTTAGCATACAGTGCAACAATGATTTCTTCAGGTGTAGCCTCCGTAGTGCCCCTTACCCGTTTGGCCCATGCCCACCGCCCACACCCCTCCAGGTAATCCTGTCTGTTCAGCACATTGAAGAGTCTCATGTTTTGTCGTCCTCCCTGTTTTTATATTGTTTTTGCTTCCTGCTCCTGATGTTCATCTGCTCTGTATCTTAAAGTCCTTGCCCGAGCGAATGTATATTTGTCTTTCTCCGACGAGTTTTACTTAGCATAATGCTCTCTAGTTCTGTCCACGTAGTTGCAAATGGCTTTTTAAAATTTTTTTAAAGGTTTTATTATTATCCGTATTTGAGAGAGAGGGAGACTGAGCATGAGCAGGGGAGGGGCAGAGAGAGAGGGAGACACAGAATCTGAAGCAGACTCCAGGCTCTGAGCTGTCAGCACAGAGCCTGATGCAGGGCTTGAACCCACAAACCATGAGATCATGACCTGAGCCAAAGTCAGATGCTTAACTGATGGAGCCACCCAGGCGTCCCAGTGTGGCTGTCTTACCCCAGGTCTCTCTCAGTCCTCAGTGCTGCCCTCTCCCTGTGTAAAGTCCCTGTCAGGATGGACCTCACGACCTGGCTGACAGCGGGGGGGCTGGTGGGGCGCAGACCCATCCGCCTGGGTTTGGAGAGTGAGGGTGGTGTGGGCTCCCTTCTGGGCGGCACGCAGGGTGGGGGGCGGGGTGTCAGGACGCGTGTTTTCCCCCCACCCCTCTTACCTCTGCAGTTGGTGTGCCTGGGCGGGTGGCGGCCAACCCCCTGTCTGCAGGAGACCCTGGAATGGCCTCCAAACCGGCTTCTCCCATCGGAGGGCCGACCCAGGTATGGCGGAGCGACCCCCAGTGCCGCAGAGGTGCCCGCGGGCGACTCCTTCACACGCGGAAGTGGCCTTTCAGAAGCTGCTCGGGGCAGGTGGGCGGTGGAGGTTGTGCCATTTGACAGTGGCGACGTACATGCCTTCGAAAAGCACGTCGTCTCCGAATTCCGGAACTTGATTGTAAAAACGCGGTTCATAACAGACGAACCTGGGTTTCGTGATTCCAGAGCTCCTGTTGCACGTTTCTCCTGCTCCTCTGTCCGTCTCCTGGGCATTGGAAACGCCCGCCACGGCCGGGGGGAAGCGCCCTTTGCTCTCCCTCCTCGCTGCCGCGGTTCGGTTCGCTGTGGAGCGGCCACGGGCCTCCCGTCCGAGGGCGCGGGCGGGGCGGGGCCGGGCTCAGGCTCCGCTGCGCTCCAGTGGCCGCCCCCTCCCTGTTCCCACAAAGGAGGAGAAGACCAGACTTTGGAAAGAGCGGCTGGACCAGATCTACTTCGTCAACGAGCGCCGCTGCTCCCGGGCTCCCGTCTACGGCAGAGATTTGCTGCGGATTTGTTCCGTGGTCGGCCCGGGCCAGCCCCCCTGGCTCGGGGGTCCTGACCGTGGTCCCCAGAAGGGGGCCTGGCCAGCCTGCAGTCACTCTTCACTCTCACCCAGTCAGAGGGGCCTGACGTTGACGCTGACCCAACGGCAGGCCTGCCTGCAGGACGTCATCGACAGGTGGGGTCCTTGGTGCGCGCGGGTGCTCTGCTCCCCGGGTGCCCCCGGCATCTGTGTCCTCCTTTCCTGGGTGCTTGTTCCCTCGGAAGAGTCTCTTCATCTTCCGGGAAGGGCTCTCTCTCCTCCCTTGGGCACCAGGCCTGTCGCCAGGGCAGCGTTCTGGTGGCCGTGAGGGACCGTCCACTGGTGGCAAGGGCTTTCTCTGTCTCGCTCCCTTCGGTAACATCTTATTGGAAAACCACATGGAAAACATGACTTTGCTCATGGGACGCATGTGTTTGAGAATGAAACTCGGAAGCAAACTCTAGTAGGAGGGAACACAGCCATCCAGGTGCTGTGCGCACGGCCCCTGCCCCCCAGCCTGCGCCTCCCCTCCCTCTGCGCCCCACCGGGAGGCTCAGCCTCCTTGAGTCCCATTCCCTGCTTCGAGCGCGTGTCCGGTCCAGCCCGAGCGCGAGTCGTCTTCCCACTCTGTGCACGTGGCCAAACGCAGGCCTCACGGGACCCCGCATGCCCAGTGGGGACACCGCGGCGCTCCCTCGGCCTGGCTCGGGCAGGCACCGCAAGCCGTCTCCCTGCCCTGAAGTGCCCTGTGCCCTGCCTGTCCGCCCCTCCCCTCGGAGCCCTGGCGACCCTGCAGCTGTGCCTTTTCCCTGAGGTCGCGCCGTCGGAACCGTCCGCGTGTGGCCTCTTCCGATGGCTTTCTCTCAGCGAGATGCAGCTGAGTTCTTCCTCTGCGTTTTGTGGCTTGACAGCCGTTTCTTCGTAGCTCCCGCTAATCTCTGCTGTCTGAGGGCACCTGTCTGAGGGAACGTCTTGCCGCTCCGAGTCCCCGCAGCTGCCAGGGAGGCTGCTGTAGACGACCAGGCGCGGGTCTCCGTGTGAGCGCGCACTTTCACTCCGTGTGACAAAATACCCGGAAGCCTGCGGTTCAGGCTGTCCAGCGGGCACGTGTTCAGCCTGCTGCCCCGCCCCGCCCGCCGCCCCCGTCCTCGCCACACTCCGCAGGCCTGCGTGGTGGCTCCCGGCAGCCGTGATCCGCACTTGCCTGGGGACATGGAGCCTCTTTCCATGGCTTTCTGCCTCGTGTGTCCTCTGTGGAGGGGAGCCCGTTGAGGTCTTTGGTCTGTTTGGTAAACAGGTTGTTCGTGTTCTCGTTGTTGTACTTTAAGAGTGGTGTGTGTTAAGGTGACAGTCCTTCGTCAGCCGTGTGTCTCACGAGCATTTTCTTCTCGCCTTTGGCTCGTCTCCTCGGGACGCCAGCTCTCACGGGACAGAAGTGTTTGGTCCTAGTGGAGCCCAGCTGTCTGTCCTCTCGTGGTCATGCCTTTGGGGTTGGACCTGAAAAGTCCTGGCCGGCCACGGTCACCCAGCTCCCCCTGCATCCTCCTGCAGGGGTGTCCCTGTCTGCATCTCATATTCAGGTCCAGGGCCCAAGCTGAGCGAGTGTCTGTGAAGGGACTGGGTCTGTGTCTAGATTCAGCCCCCCCCCCCCCCGCCCCTGCAGTCCCATGTCGTGGAAGGTCTTCGGATGCACGTGAGCGGAAGAACGTGGCGTGCCGGTGCTCCCGAGGCTGTCCTCAGCAGCTCCAGCACATGCCCAGCCTCGGGTCACCTGTTTATGGCCCCAGAGCAAGACTGTTCTGGAACAGGTTCCAGACAAACACAATTTTGTCACGCTCTGAAAGGAACATGGTCGTCATGCCATTACAGCTAAAAACGGAGCCGGTGCTGATGTGCTCACATGTCTGTTCAGCAGTCGTGGTTTGGGTTCTCCTACGGAGTCTGTTTCTGTGGCTGACGTCCGAACCCTGCCAGGGAGGTGCGAAGCGGCCGGCTCGTCTCTGTCGTGTGGCCGCTGACCAGGTTCCGCTGCCAGCCCGTCTTCGCCCCCTCGCGGTGTCTTGGTTGAGGAAAGCGGGGCTTTGCCCCGTGGGACTTCCTACAATCTGGATTTGCCGATTGGCTCCTGGGGTCGTGGCTGGACGTGTAGCTTCGCCCCCTGTCTTGTCTGTAAGGTGCTCGGTTCAGAGGCTCGGTCGAGTGGCCACGGGTTGGTGGTGGCTTGGGGTGTTTTGGTTGCAGGAATGGGGATGACCATGAACGCCATCAGGAAGCACGTGGTGTGTTTCGCGTGGCTGTTGCTCGTCGCAGCCCCGTCGTGGCGGGAAGCTTTTGCTGCACTGGGAGTGCTGAGGTGACCGTCCCGGCCTCTGTCGGGGCCTCCGTCGCCCCCACCGGCACATCGGCGTCCGCGTCATCCCCGTGGCGTTACCGCCAGACTTGCGTTGGCCCCAGCCTCGTTCTCAGTCGGCCCTGCGCGGGCTCCGCCGCGCCTCTGTGCCGGCCGCGGGTCCGGCTGCCGCTGGTCCCCTGAGGCTGCAGGCCCGGTGGGAAGAGCAGACGTGGGGCCGTGTGGGCTCTTCTGACCAGTGGGCGTGGAGCTGCCCTCTGTTGGTTCAGTTCTTTGATTTTGTCCGTCAGAGCTTTGGTGACAGATGGCGTTTTTGCTTCTACATGGTTGGTGGCGAGTCCGAGAAACCCGGCTGGAGCCGACCCCAGAGCGAGGCCCTTCGGGCGCAGGGTGCCTCCGGAGGTCGGAGGGGTGGCTGGGGGCTGCTCTCCGCAGGGCCTTTTCCTGCTGTGCCTGGCTTCCCTCCTGGGGGCTGTCATACCCCCCACCCCCCAGACCATCCGGGAGACGGGGAAGCTGCCTCCCCAGACCCCCCAAGGAGACACGGACTTCACAGGGAACAGGCCGTCTCTGTGCCTGCTCCTGCGACCTCAGGGTGCCCTGCTGCTTGTCCCCGTCTGGGGCCCTCGTTGACCAGCACTGGCGGGACCCAGTCCCATGGTTGGTGTGGCGGGTGGTGTGGGCCAGCAGCCTTGTCACACCCCCTGGGGACTGTAATTAGGCGCTCTGGCCTCACCTGCAACTCCACTGTTAGAAGATTCCACCCGCTTCCTTCTTGAGCCTTTGCTTCCTGAGACAGGTGCTGCCTGGTGGGGAGCTGTGGGCACCACGTGTGACACGTGTACTTTCCGCTTCTCAGGGTGGCGTGTGTGATCCCGCCGGTGGTGGCCGCGCCCCCGTCCTTGTGGGTGGCGAGGCCGCCGTCCCTCTACAGCCGCAGGATGCAGACCTTGAGGCACCGCCTGCGAGAGCACACGGCCCCCTACGCGCAGCAGCTGCAGCGGGCCGCGGCCCTGCGCTCGCTGCGCTTCCCTGAGCTCAGGCTGGTCCAGTTCGACTCGGGTACGAGGGAGGCTCCCGTGCGCGCGGCTCCTTTTCTTTTTTTTCGTTTATTTTAAGAGCACGTGTGAGTGAGTGGATGAGGGTGGGGGACGGGGGCGCGGGGAGACAGACAGACTCAAGCAGGCTCCCCCTCAGTGCGGAGTCGACGTGGGGCCTGACCTCACCGGCCTGAGATCGTGACCTGAGCCGAGCCTGGGCGCCCCCGCGCTGCTCCTGAGGCCGGCTGTCCCTGCCTCGGGCTGCGAGCTCCCCGCGTTGTCCTTCGCAGGCAAGCTGGAAGCCTTAGCCATCTTACTGCAGAAGCTGAAGTCGGAGGGCCGGCGAGTACTGATCTTGTCGCAGATGGTTCTCATGTTGGACATTTTAGAAATGTTCTTGAACTTCCATTATCTCACCTACATCAGAATCGACGAAAACGCCAACAGCGAGCAGCGGCAGGTAAGGGAGAAGAGGTTTTCTTTGTTGGAGTAGACGCTTCCGCGTTGGGAACCGGGCTCCCTGGTTTCTGCCCTGGTTTCTGCGCGCCGGGCCCTCTAATGAGTCTTCAGCGCGCACCCTGTTCCTGGGCTGTGTGTGGCTGGCTGGCTGGCTCCGAGGCCGGCGGCCTGCGGCCACAAGGAGCGGGCTGGCGTGCTTCGGGACGCCGCGGGCCGCGCAGGCATGGGCACAGTCCTGCCTCGGCGCGCCCAGGAAAACGCGGCCTCGCGCAGCGCGCCCCTCCGTGACTCGTCAGGCCAGCTGAGTATGCGTTGCTTTGGTCGGCGCAGCGAGACGGGCATGCTGATGTGCTCCCGGCCGGCGCGAGGCCACACGGCCTCGTAGGAGACAGGTTGGCGGTGTGGACCGTGGGCCTCGTGTGGGCACACACCTGCCCGAGTACTTCTGCGTGGGGGGCTGAGCCCCTTTGGCGCCTCACTCCCCTCAGGAGCGACGCACTCGTCCAGCCGTGTGACGGGTCAGCGGGTTTTGTGCCGTGGTGCTCGGTGGCATCGTGAGCACGCTGTCCTGAGTGTCCACGGGCTGGACTACAAGGTGGTCATCAGAGCATTTGGAACAGGACTCGGTAGCACAGGAGAACAGTCCCGAGTGCCAGGAGCCCGCCACCAGACTGTGGACCGTGTCGGCCTCTCCGTGTGATCCTGTGCACGTGGGGCTTTCCACCCGCGGGCACACTCAGCGGGAGGGCCTGGAAGGCGGCGCGGCACGGTGTTGACTAAGAGGATTTTTTGGCCGTGATACAGCAGGCCCCACGCGGACTCTCCGGGAAGAAGAGGGGTCCTGTGTTGGTGTGTGGTGCCGAGATCACTGTGGAGGGCAGTGCCCAGGGAGGCCGAGGGCCTCTCTCCTGGTCTGACTCCCCACTCCCTCAGCCTTACTCCGGGGCCTTTTGCCGTGAAGCGCCCCGGCATTGCCTGAGGGTACAGGAGCGAGCCCACGTCCCTCCCCAGGAAGACTCTGTGTTCTCGTGGGGCCTGCGGGTTGAGCTGACAGTGCCTGTCAGAGGGAGTCTGACATCTTCCGTTTTGTGAGTGAGGCTCGGCGTCCTGCGCGGAGTGTCTGGAGCGGTGTGTGATTGGGTGCCCGCGGGCACGCGCACAGGAGCCGGGACCACCGGACGTGTGTGACTAGCTGGTCAGTGGCTGTGCGCCCGCGGCGTCCAGCGTGTGCCAAGGGGGCTAACCCGAGCATCTTACTTCGTCTCAGGAACTGATGAGGAGTTTCAACAGGGACCGGCGGATTTTCTGTGCCATTCTGTCGACTCACAGCCGCGCCACAGGGGTCAGCCTGGTGGAGGCCGACGCCGTGGTGTTCTACGACAATGACCTGAACCCCGTGATGGACGCCAAGGCCCAGGAGTGGTGTGAGAGGATCGGGAGGCGCAAGGACGTCCACATATACAGGTGAGGGCGGTGGTTTCCACGAGCGGTGGCCGAGCCCCGGGCGTGGGATGCGTGGGAGCAGAAGCACCGTGTGGAGCGCGAGTGTGCGCTGCGGCCCACGCCCCGTGTTGCTGCTCTGGTGTTTGTTTTTTCTATTAACTCAGTGTATTTTGAGAGAGCGTGGGCATGCGCAAGCGGGCAGCGGCAGGGAGAGGGAGGGAGGGAGAGAGGAACCTAAGCAGGCTCCACGTCCCATGCGGAGCCCAACTTAGGGCTCTGCCCCACGACCCCGGGATCATGACCTGAACCGAAGTCCAGAGTTGGATGCTCTACTGGCTGAACCACCCCGGAGCCCCTTATTTTTTCTGAGGCACTTTTTTGTTTTTGCTGCTTTGTTTTCTTTATGCCTGTTTGCTCAGTTTGTAATTCCTGTGCTTGAGACTGTGCTCGAGGTAGCTGCTTAGACATAGTGCGCCTCTTCGGGAGGGGCTGCGAGTGGCTCAGTTGCCGTCAGGAGTGTCTTCTGAGGACGGCTGCAGAGGGAACTCAAACCCGCATTCCTTACTTTCAAACAGGAGTTCTAACTGGCCAAACCTGGAGCAGAGGGAAACAGAGAAAGCTCTGCTCTGTGTTTCTAAACCTCCAGAAGTGTGTATTGTAGTTGTGTAGTAACAGGGAGCCTGCGCTCTGTTGCTTGTCCTGAGCTGTGGTGACGGCCTGAGCACAGCGTCGGCCTGTGCGCGCGGTGTCGGCCTGTGCCCGCGGTGTCGGCCTGTGCCCTCGGTTTCGGCCTGTGCCCGCGGTGTCGGCCTGTGCCCTCGGTGTCGGCCTGTGCCCTCGGTGTCGGCCTGTGCCCGCGGTGTCGGCCTGTGCCCGCGGTGTCGGCGCGTGCGTGTGGCGCCAGCGGGCTGGGAGAGCAGTGAACCCCAGTGTGCATTCTGTGGAGACAACCGGCCCAGGACTCGCGCCCCAGCCGGTGTGTGTAACCCTCCCCGCCAGCACGGGAGCAGAGCTCCCCCGAGGTGGACGTCAAGTCACTGTGTCGTCCTCCTGAGATCCCGTGAGCGTACGAAGCTTTTCTAGGTAACATCCCACAGAGAGAGCTGGTGACGTTTTGGCGGCTGTGGCTCCAGCATCTTTTGAACGTTTTAACACGGCTCTTGCCAGCCGTGTCCTTTGTCAGTCCCGTTCTCTCACGGGCATTGCGAGTCTGCCTCCGTGCTGGCAGACGTAAGCCTGGCACACTGCGTGTGCTGAGTGCGTGGTGTTTTCCTGCGTGATCCTCTCTTTCTCGTTGGGCAGCAGTCGTGAGCCAGAAAGGGGAGAACAGTTTTATTCTCAGTAGCTGTAATCCACGAACTCTCAGGAACAGCCTTGGTTGACAGCAAAGGTGCAGGGTGTGTAAGAACAGGAACACCTGTGTGTAAAAACACGCTTTCCCCAAAGCAGAATGGAGAAAGCAACGCAGTTTTCACCAGAGCCAGGGTCGTGTCTGTGTTGGTGCATGCGTGTGCACATGCGGGTGGGTAAGGTCGGTTGGTTTTAAAGTGCATTTGGGGGGCGCCTGGGTGGCTCAGTGGTTGGCTGTCTGACTTCAACTCCGGTCATGATCTCCTGGTTCATGAGTTCGAGCCCCGCATCACGATCTGTGCTGACAGCTCAGAGCTCCAGCCTGCTTCGTATTCTGTCTCTTCTCTCTCTGCCCCTCCCCTCTCACACTGTGTCGCCCGTACTTTCTCTCTTTGCTAAAAATAAATAAAAATGTCTAAAAAAAAAAGTGCACTTGGAGTGAAAGCTGATAACAGCCAACAAAACGTCACCGAGGGTGGCAGCAGAGGTGCGGGAGGAGGGGGCAGTGAACAGCGCGGGTGTGAGCCTGCGGGGTGGGGGGGTCCAGCCTCATGGGACCGTGTTCATTTAGTACGTGTTGCTGACACTGTGCTGACCGTGAGGAAGACAGGTGCCCGCTTCATGGCCAGAAAACCCCCCCAGGGCTCCACACATAGGTATGGAGGGGGGCGTGGAAATAGAGCAGGGGGCATGGGACAGTGGAGCAACAAGATCTGTGGCTCAGCGGGGTCACCTTAGCCAGACAGGAAGCTCCGAAGGAAGGAGAGATCGACAGTTGATTGCAGTCAAATGAAAACCTGAGTTTTGATTTCCGAAGATCCCGTAGCAAAGCTAATGCACAGACAGCAGGCTGGGGACATTGTTTGTAATCTCACGGTGGACAGAGGGTCAGAGCGCTCTCACAAGGCGAGAGGAAAGGTGAATCGGCCCTCATTCAAGAAAGGCGGGGGCCGGGGGGAACCTGAGAATCCAAACCACGTGTAGCTAGACAGGCCTGGGCGGTGGAGGCCCCGCGGCCGCCTGTGTGATGGCCTTTGGCACGTGCCCGGATGGGAGGCCACAGCGGGCGCAGCTGCTGGCCAGGCTGGCAAAGGCCGCACCCACCCTGCGTGGGGAGCGGGGCCGTTGCTCTGTCAGGACAGCGGTTCATCGAGGTCTGCTGAGTGGAAGGTCGCACGAGCCCTCTGCTCCCAGCCTCACCTCCCGGGGCCCACCCCACGGTGTCGGCGGCTGCTGTGTCCGGTTTACACGGCACGAAGCGGGAACCAGCAAACGCCCGTGCTTGGAGTACGGCCGCACCCTGGCCATCGAGCAGCCACCGAAACTGGGGAAGGGGGGTCCCTGCAGCACACCGCTCAGGGAGGAAGCAAAATGCAGAGAAGCGTGCGGGGCCCCATTGTGTGTGGACGGGAGTGTGTGAGTGTGCGTGCCAGCCATCCGCACTGGGGGAGGCACGGGTCCCCGTGAGGTCCCCTGGGGGAGCCAGGAGACTTTCTAGGTGGAGGCTGCAGGGAAAGAGGACAAAAGGGACCCCAGTCACGGAAGCACGGGACTGTGTGTGGCGAGGGGGCTGACACGGGAGAGGCGGTCTTGGCCACCGTGGGAAGTCACGCCCTGAGCACATGCAGAGCCTTCCGGCACCCGCCCGGGCACCCCCGCTCCATCCGCTCACGGCGTCCTGCCTCCCCGCGGCCCCGCGGCCATCGTGTGTGTGTGCCTGTGTTTTGTAGGCTCGTGAGTGGCAACTCCATCGAAGAGAAGCTGCTGAAGAACGGAACCAAGGACCTGATCCGAGAAGTAGCCGCTCAGGGCAACGATTATTCCATGGCGTTCCTGACGCAGGTACCTGTCACCGCTGTGGTCCTCGTGGGTGCCGCCTGGTGCCGGGGCGCGTGGGATCACCACGTGCAGCTGCGGGCTCGCCGGGCGGCTTCCCTGGGAACGCGGTCTGACGCTCAGGTCAGGCGGTGACCCGGTTCCCGCCGTCGGACCCTGACCTGCGTCTCGTGTGCAGCGCACCATCCAGGAGCTGTTTGAGGTGTGCTCTCCCACGGACGACGCTGGCTTCCCGGTGAAGGCAGAGGAGTTTGTGGTCCTTTCTCAGGAACCTTCTGCCACAGAAATCATCGCACCCAAAATCGCAAGGCCTTTCATTGAGGTGAGGACAGATCCGCCTGCCCTGGGGTCCACACGGGGGGCACCGCGGCTGCCGCAGGCCCCCTGCTCAGCCCGGCGTGCCTCTCCTGCCTGCTTCCGTTCCGTTTCGGGCGCTTTGGCCGGAAAAGCAGGGCAAGGGAGCAGCGGAGGGTCTGGGGGCCTTGGGCTCCTGCCGCCCAGCTCGGTAGCCATCCCTGTGCGCCTCTGTTCTGCTTGGGCCACACCGCCTCCCCCAGGCTGCATGAAGCTGGCTGTCACGGCTCCTCTCTGACTGGCGCCCTGTGTGTGGGAATGTAAGAGGCCGATTCTGAGGACAGCACAAAGCGGAGCGTAAACAATCCCATTAATACTGTTTTTGTGCTGCTTGCTTGTTGAAATGATGGCATTTGGGTACATCGGCGTGAATACAGTCTTGACTTGGGAGCTAGAGATGTTAGATTGTGCTTGTGACCCGTGTGGTGCTGCTCTTGGGTGGTGCTACTGTGTAGACCCTTACAGACCCGCTGTCGGAGCTGCGTCCCCTGCTGCCCTGCCCCATGCAGGGTCTCGCTGCAGCCCCGCCAGGTCCCCCCTCCCCTTGGCCCATCTTGGGAGGCCGTGGCCTGCTCCCCTCTGCCCTGGGTGTTGGTTTCCAGGCTCTTGGATCTTGGAGGGACGCCCGTGTCCTGGGCTTCTTCCCGCCCTTCTGTGGTATAAGGTGGCACTGGCTCCCTTGTGGTGCCCCTCCACCTCCGTCCCCATCCTCACGTCCTTGGTGCCCTTAGAACTTACCACTTGGTTATTGAGAAGTAATAAATGCGTGTGTTAAATTCTCAAGAATTTATAATGAAAGCATGTGCCCTGCCCCAGACCCGCCCTCCCTGTTCTAGGAGTTTCCTGCATATGACGCCCCCTGCAGAGACACCTTACGGTTCTTCACTGGGGGACAGATAGATCGACGCCATTCTTTCCAAGATAGGGGTTATATGCACACAGTTACAAAAGGAAAACAACACGGAAGAAAATAGGGCCTGTCCAGAGGTAGTCATCTGGGCGTTAAAACTCCTGTACACACCCTGGAGGGAAACGGGGCAGGAATGTGTGCGCGGGAGGCGTGGCGTTTGGGTGCCGTTGGCTCGGGGCTGGGCGTGCCACTCCGTGCAGCGCGCAGGGGACCCGTGCTTGCTGTGGAAATGTCCTTGTCGGACATCTTGCCGTGTGTCAGCCGTGCTCCAGGCGGCCGGGGCTTAGTGTTGACTAGGAGACGCGGTCTCCCCTCCCCGAGAAGCAACCCGTGAGAGGGCCTCGGCAGAGGGGCAGCCGGGGGGGGGGGGGGGGGGGGGGGGGGGGGGGGGGGGGGGGGGGGGGGAGAGGAGGAGGGGAGGAGGGGCGAGGGCAGTGGGGGCCAGGTGATCGCCGGAGGTGCTGGAGGGGCTTTTGAAGGTGAAATGATCAAGGGCGCCCCCTACCGGTACTGCGCCCGGTGAGCGGCTGTGCCCGGGGCCGCCGGCGCCTCGAGCCTCCCCGCACTTCTCCGGCGGGCACGGGGCCCTTCCGGGACTGGCGCACGGACGTGGCTCTCAGCGGAAGTTGGAGAACGTAGGAGAAGTACGCATGTCGTAAAGGGTCAGCTTGAGAGACGAGCGCTACAGGGAAGGCACCCGGGGACCGCCTGCCCCCTCACCGCTCCTGTCCCCGAGGGCAGCTTGCTCTTCTGACCCCTGACCACACTGGTGCCTGTGTGTCTGGCTTCTGGTTCTGGGTCACGACGGTTCCGAGTCTCCGTGGGTGATCATGACTTCATCGGGTCTGCTGTGGGGCCGTGCATCAGTGAGTGTTTTCTCCATGCCTCTTGGCCGACCCCCGCCTGCATCTCTGCTAACTGCACCCTGGGGTAGGGCCCTGGGGCGCAGGGTGGCGGGCACTGGCCGGCGCTCTGGTATGCTGGCGGCTGCTGTCAGCCCGCGAGTTTGGGCACCTCCGCATGCCCCCTGGCAGGGCAAGTACTGTTCGCAACGTGCCTGCTCGCACCCTTCTCCCTTATTTTTGTTAGCAGGGTTGTTTCTTTTTTTTTTTAGTGGTTGGTTAGCACTCTTTACATGGTCTGGAGAAATCTGTAAAATACCTTCGTGCATTCTGTGGTTTGCTCGTTTTTCAATGAGCAGAAACCCTGGGTCCTGAAACTGACTCACCAGTAGCTTGTCTTTATCGTGCTTGGTGCTTACAGAACATTCTCCTTACCCTGGGTCTTCAGGACGTCCTTCTTCGTTTTCTTCTAGATGCTTCAGTGGTCTGCATATTTAAATGTACGATGCAGAATAGTGTCTGTGTGTTATGTGAGGTCAGGTAACAATTTAAACTGCAGATTTTGCCAAATTGCCCAGGAAAGAGGTTATACAGTTGGTAATTGATTACCCTGAAACCGCAGACTGTGGGGTCACGCCCAGTGCACGAGCGTGCAGCGCACGCCCACCTGCTGTCAGGCATGAGCGCCTGGCGGTGGGAACACACCTCCTTCCTCTTGATTGGTTTCCTTTTTTTTCTTATGTTTATTTAATTTTTTAAAAAATTTTTGTTTTTTATTTATTTTTGAGAGACAATGCGAGCAGGGGAGGGTCAGAGAGAGAGGGACACAGATTCCGAAGCAGGCTCCCGGCTCTGAGCTAGCTGTCAGTACGGAGCCCAACACGGGGCTCGAGCCCCTGAACCGTGAGATCATGACCTGAGCCGAAACCAGACGCTTAACCGACTGAGCCACCCAAGTACCCCTGTGTAATTTTTAAGAGAGAGAGAGAGAGAGAGACACACACACACACACAGTCAGAAGCAGGATCCAGGCTCCGAGCTGTCAGCACAGGGCTCGAACTCACAGACCACGAGATCATGACCTGAGCTGAAGTCATTCACTTAACCAGCTGAGCCAGCCAGGTGCCCCTCGATTGGTTTCTTGATCTGTGGTGACACTGACCATCTCACACCCCTGTCGTCTGCGTAACGTTTTCCGTGGGCTGGGTTTCGGCAGCTGCGGTGTGGGGCTGTCTGTCCCCTGTTCGTGCCGTGGAAGAACCGTCATGCGTCAGAGCCGCGGCGTGCCGGGTGCTGGGTGCGAGGTTGAATGAGGCGTCAGGTTCCCGGAGTCGAGGAGCTTCGTGGGGCCGCGGCGCTCAGCCCTCCGCCGGGGCCCGCTCCCGCTCACTGCCCGCCTCCCACACCCTCAGCTCTGCGTGCCCGGCACAGGCGTGTCGCTGGCGCTTACGCAGGGCAGCTCCGCTTCGCAGCACTTTAATCCGTACTCTCCTAGGCCCTCAAGAGTATCGAGTGCCTGGAGGACGACGCCCAGAAGCCCGAGGAGGCGGCGGTGCCCGGGTCGCCCGACGGCCGCGGCTCAGGGCGGCAGGAGGAGCCGTCGCAGCTGGAGGAGTTGGCAGACTTCATGGAGCAGGTCTGGGCGCTCACTCCCCGCTTCGACTCCCATGGTTTCCGGACGCCTGGACGTTTTCAGCGCTTGACCCTTTCATGACATTTCCCTGGTCCCCGTAACTAAGAGCGAGCCCTCTCCCCATCCAGGTGTTGGTGGGGCTTAGGTAATGACCTTCACCGTTTTGACTTGGCATTAACTCTGTTCAAAACGTGACTTTTGACACAGCTCACGCCCATCGAGAAGTACGCGCTGCACTACCTGGAGCTGTTCCGCGTGCCCGCCGGCCCGGAGAGGGAGGGCGGCGGCGAGGTGAGGCCGGGCTCTGCGCCCCGCACGCCAGGCGTCGGGGGCGGGGTGAGCCGGGAGTAAACGTCGCTGCCCAGCCCAACCCACCAGTGTGGAAGCAGACAGAAATGGCGTCTCGGGAAACCCTGGGGAACGTGTCCCGTCGATTGGAAGGAGCTTGATGCCGGGTGGTCGGAGGGCTGGGCGCTGGGGGCGGGCAGGGCTCCAGAGCACCTGCAGCCCGAGGAGGGCTCGGCTGGGGACACGGCGAGCCGGGCCGCAGAGCTGGAGTCCCAGGGCCCCCGTGCGCGGTCCTCCCTCCAGGACGCCGTGCTGGCCGCCGTGACGGAGTGGGAGACCCAGAACGCCCGGGCGCAGCAGGAGAGCGAGGCGCGGGCGCTGCGGGAGCTGGAGCACGAGCAGCTCCTCACCTACACGCGGGAGGACGCCTACAGCGCGGTACGCGGGGCGGGGTGCGGGCGCTGCGCCTGGCCGGCCCTTGGCTGCAGGCGTCCGCCTCTCGCGGGCTTTCCCCGAGTGCGGTCAGAGCAGTGTCGTCGCCGGCGTGGTGTAGATCGTTGGTGGCCTGTGGCCACCCCTGAGTCCGTGTCACCCTGAGCCACCCCTTGCCCGCAGGAGTACGTCTGTGAAGGCGCCGATGGGCAGATGGAGGTCATGCCGGTGAGTACGGGCGCCCCCGTGTGTCAGGGGGCGGCCGCCGTCCTGGCGCGGCACGGCTCAGGCTCTCCCTTGTGTGCACAGCTCTGGACGCCGCCCACGCCCCCCCAGGACGACAACGACATCTACGTGGACCCGGTCCTGTGTCTCACGTACGAAAGCACGCCCATCCCAGAGTCCAAGCTGCCTCCCGTGTACGTGAGGAAGGAGCGCAGGCGCCACCGCACGGACCCGTCAGGTGTGCCCCGCGGCCCCGCTAACGGGGCTTTGTGCTCGCGGCCGGGACGAGCCTTCACGGAGGGGTGGGTCTGTCTCCACCCGAGGAGGAGGCTCTGCGATGGCCTCCCCGCCTGCCGCCCTCGTGCCCTGCCCCTTGCTCCGGAGCCGCGGCCTCCCAGCGGCCGCCTGGCTGACGGGGGTCTCCGTGCAGCCGCAGGCCGGAAGAAGAAGCAGCGGCACGGGGAGCCGGTCGTCCCTCCC
>PISW01008067.1:7250-79851 GCA_004023785.1 Mungos mungo
CAATGAGAAAAAATGAAATCTGGCCATTTGTAGCAATGTGGATGGAACTGGAGGGTATTTTGGTAATTGAAATAAGTCAGACAGATAAAGACAGACACAACAAGTTTTCACTCATATGTGGATCAGGAGAAACTTAACAGAAGACAATGGGGAGTGGAGGGGTGAAAGTTACAGAGAGTGAGGGATGAAAACTATAAGAGACTCTTAAATACTGAGAATAAGCTGAGCATTGATGGGGGTGTGATGAAGACGGTAAAGTGAGTGACATATATTGAAAAGTGCACTTGTTGGGATGAGCACTGAGTGTTGTATGGAAACCAATTTGAAAATAAGCTATATTATAAAATATATTTAAGTACACGCAGGAAAATACAAAATGAAAGTAATGTGGAAAGAGTACGGAAGTATACACTGCTCAGATATATTAAAAGGAGCCTGGTACCATTAAATCTTGAATAATATAATAATTCAATTTAGGACACAATATTTTGGTTACTTTTACATTAGTCTGAGTTGATTGGAAAAATAATAAATTAGAATGTTGACCAAAATTTGCAGCTAAGGACATTAAAGTGAAATCATTTAGAGTGAATAGAATTGTCAGTACAGACATATGAAGATCAGAATGGGAAGAATTAAGAAACATTTAATTGTTTCAGTAGAGTACACAAAATAATCAAGTAGAATTAAAATAATGATGATTAATACAGTCCTAATTTCAGGGCGACTGGATGGCTCCGTTGGATCAGTGTCTGACTCGATTTCAGCTCAGGTCAGCATCTCACAGTTCAAGGGTTCAAGTCCTGCATCATCCTCTGCACTGACAACATGGAACCTGCTTGGGATGCTCTCCCCCCACTCTCTGGCTTTCTTGTGATCCCTCTCTCTCAAGAAAAAATAAATCAAAATAAAATAAAAATATTTAAAATAAATAAATCTAATTTAAATACTAGGTATGATGTTACAAAACAGAAATGCAATGTAACAAAAAGAGATAAATAAAATAGAAAAACTTAGAGGTAAGAGCACAACCTCTGAAGCCTTAACAGAAGCCAAACCGCAGAGAACATAGAGAGATAAATATAAAGTTCACATACAAACTGTTGCTCAATTAAAATTAGACGCATAGCTAAATATCTTGCAGTAAAGAGAGTACTTGAATTTAAGAATATTGCATATCAATAAGGAATACTAACACTGTACTGAGGGACCATATAGTGCTTAGGGTATAGTTTTCCTGAATAAAGAGCAAATTTTCCTTAAGGGACTTGGAGAAATAAAGTGAAAGATAAAGGAAATTGTAAACACACAGGAATATCGAATCTTCCTTGATACTAAACTACAGAACCTGGTGTGTCCTTGCCATCACAAATTTCAAAAATATTTAGAAAAAATAAAATGTACCTTTAAATTACATTTAAATTAAAATTAAATTTTAAAGGCTTATAAATATCATTTGAATAAAATCAAAATAATTATTTTTCAATAACTATTTCATGAACAAGTAGTTATAATTAGATTGTAATTTTCCAAAACTTTTGAAGCACCTTTTTATTCTTTTATCAGAACTGAGTAGTACCAATGCACTGACAGTGGCATAGACATTGGACACGAGCTTCTGGACGTCCAGGATGACGGGGTCATAGCTCCATAACAGAGTTGAGGAGAAGGAGATGATGACATCCACCCAGTACACGACCACAAAGAAGCTCACCAACAACAGGACGGTCTGGGTGGCCCTTCTCTCTGGGGAGACTCGTGCGGAGAGGCGGGTGCTGTGAAGGTGCCGGCACCGCCTCTGATGCCTGGACAAGAGAACCATCATGTATGCACTTGAGAGCAGCATGGTTCCTATAAAGAAAGCATCCCTGGATAATGAAAAAGTGAAAAACACTCCCCTGATGATGGCGTTTATGCGAGAGAGTGAGCAGTATTTACTGACCTGCAGTAGATTGCTCTCAGTCACATTAGAAGCAGCAGCAGTATACAAGAGGCAGTTACTATTGAGAGACAAACTGAGAAACCATAGGAGGATAAAAGAATGGAAGATGTACTTTGTGCACTTATGTTTAAGCCTGGCCAACCAGGCGGTGCTGGGGCTGATGATGATGGCCTGGAGGATGCTCAGGAGGCAGGTGGTGCTCATGGAGAGACCCCTTGTCATTCGGATCATGCAGAATAAAGACTTACATTTGAAATCATTGACAAAGTTCAGAGCCTCAAACAAGTCTGTAGACAACAGGAATAGTGCACTGAAAAGTTTCATTATGTGGACAAGCGCCAAGTGACAGATGATCATGTCAGAAGACTTAGGCCTGTGATCCAGAAGAAGTGTGAAGATGTGGAAGAGAAGGAGGAAGGTATTGGAAAAAATTCCGATACCAATTAGTAAAAATTGTCCTATCTTAATAGTAATATAAATGGAAGATGTCATCATCACAGTGGCCAAGAAAGTACATACTTTTTTGTATCTGAAAAAAATAGAATTTATATCATGTCATTTACTTTGTGATCAAAATCACCACAAGTTTTATTTCACGCAATTAATCATTAAACCTATGTCATAAAATTCTTAGAAATACAGTCTCAAAATTATTTGTATACCAATTTGTGTCTAGATGAATATTATACACCTACACATCTATCTGTCCTCTCTATCTATCTATCTACCTACCTATCTATCTATCTATCTATCATCTATAACATATGCATCATCTAACTAGGGAGAAAGATAGAGAAGGAAAGAAGGAAAGGGGAGAGAGATGGAGAGAGAAAAAGAGAGAGATCTTATATCCATATTCATGCCAGGATAATGTACTCATTCCCCATAATTCTACGGTGCCTTCATTTCTACTTTAGAACGTTTGGCTCTATATTTTCTGCCTTATCCTATCTCATATTTAGTATTAAGAATACTCATATCTATATAAGGTATGCATAGGTGTTTCTATAGTTGAACTGATGTACATTTTATGCCAACAGGGAAAGAATTACCAAAAAAAATTGGGAAAAAGTAATACCCAGGTGAGTTTTCCATCACATACCGTGACAATTTCTCTACTTCTTCCTTCCACATGTAGAGTTTATTGTGATTACGTTTGGCTTATTCTGATAACTCAGCATAATCTTGCCTTAAAATCACATAATTATTAATTATCCTTCTATTTACCACCTTAATTCTCATTTTCATAAAACCTAATGTATTCATATCAGGGATATGAGGGTTTGGATGTAGGCATCCAAGGGCTGGAAAGAATAATTTTATTACAAATCCTATTTTGAAAATATATTCAACATGAACCTGGCTCACTTCCCTTTGTTTTCATTCAGTGATTCCTTCTATAAACTCTTCATATCAGTAAGGAATTGCTGAGCAACTTCTCTTTTCAGGAGGACAATTTTCAATTTTCAAGAAGACAAACACAGTTTTTCACTTTATGACATCCACAAGGTTGTATCAAAATGTATATATGGAGATCTATTTGGGGGATTTTATTGAATAAGAGGATATGCTCCCATGCAATTAAAAATCCCCCAATAGGGGAGCCTGGGGACCTCAATTCGTTAAGGGTCCAACTCTTGATTTCAGCTCAAGTCACAGTCTCATGGTCACAAGATTGAGTCCCATGTCAATCTCTGCACTGACAGCTCAGAACGTCCTTGGGATTCTCTCACTCCCTCTCTCTGCAGCTCCCTGCTCAAAATAAATGAATGGACAATTTCAAAAATACTCCAATAAAAAATATGCTTATCCTCATGTCTCACCAGGATATTTCCATATGAGAATACTCTGTAAAATGGCAATAAAGAGTTTTGCGACTATTTTATCATATTATTTGTCCTGTATGTACACATAATTATTTTATCTAATCAATGTCATCCAGAGCCTAAACTATTTATTTATACTAATCATTCTATTTATTCTTCTCTTGAAAGGAAAGAGTGCTCACTTTTGTTTTCAGTGAGAACATTTTGAGAGTGAGCGTTCTTGGCTGAAACTCAGAATGTTACTGCTGAGGTAGAACATTGCTCTAAAGCCCCTGATATATGTGATTTTTTTAAAGAAGTAATTGTGCATTTGATTAAACGTAACTATTTTTTGAAAAAAAGTATTATGTGAGAACTTTATCTTCAATATCAGAAACAAACAAACAAAACAACCTACTAGTTGTCACAAACGTATATCTGGACAAAATTAACCCTTGGGTTCTGCTGTCACACTAGGGTGTAGGGTGATATTTGCTTAAAGGCACAATGATCTCAAAGTTTGAGGGATCAAAGTCTAATCTCACTAAAACAACATTTGGTGTTGGCCACCAACATAAGTGTAATTATTGAATAAATGTGTATATGAATCATTTAAAGATATAAGACATGTATCAAGCCATATCTCAAAAAAGAGATAATGAAATATATTCAACAAAATTATATGGATAGAATATTAATTTATTCTACCAGCTTATCATATATATGGTTGGCCACCGCTAATTCATATGTGTTTTCTGTAAAGGGCTATCACATACTAAAGGCATACTCCTGCTGAACAAATAAATAATGTTCTTTTTCCCCCTCCAGTGACACTCTTGATGGTTTTCGTCTGAGCCTGGACAAGAAAGTATCATGTTTCCCATAGATTTGAGTTAGGGAATAAAGTGTTAGACACTCAGTTAAATTTCATTATCAAGCAAATGATGAATAATTATTTTAGTAGATGTATTTACCAACTACTGCATACACATATTACATGGAAATACGCAAGTATTTCATAGCGGTCCATAAAAACCATTGCCATTTTCCTGAATTTCAATTTCTGCATCCTGTGCTTATAATCAATAAATTTGGCAATGCTCAAAGTAAAAATCATGGGATTTGGAAAACATAGACTATATCTGGAGGAATGAGATATAAAAAAAAATTAGACTTGACAGAATGGTAAATTTGTGGAGGGGAACATGGAACAGGCTTAAATGTTGGAAATTTATAATTCTAAATGCATACCCCAGCACTCAGTCTGAGAAGAGACAACTAGTTTGGGACTGAGAGTGCAAACCATGAACAGTCCCAGAAGACAGATAATGCAGATGAGAGTCCTTCTAATTGTTTGTTCTCACTTGAGGGTATTTTCCATTTTTCACGCCGAAATATATATAATCACAAACAATGAAGTGTAAATGTCACCGTTAGATAAACCTGGCACAAACACTCATCATTATTTTTTTGAAACAATATCAAATATTGGAAACTTTGAGGGATAATGAAAGGAAGAATTCATTTATAAAAACCCAAGTCATATTTCGAGGTAGATTGTATGCTATATAAGAGAAAATAAAGTTTAAGAAAATCAATTTCCTCATAATTATAAAAAATCTTTCATTGAGAGTTGTATTATTTAATAAATCTTATATTTATACACTTCTTTCCAGACTGCCCCACACACAATGTGTAATCAATATGACAAATCACATCCTATCTTCTGTTTTATTGTTGCATTAGTTAATAGCATCATATCCTCCATTAATTTTACTATATTCTATTTAAAAACATTGAAAAAGCTATGACTAGTGACTGACAGCATAAAGTCACTATAAGAATTGCAAATGAAAAGGTTCAAGTGAGGTGATTGGTTAAGTGATGATAGTTGCACTATGATAAACAGAGCTGACAATTCCAAAAAGAAAAAAAACTACATGGATGAATTCCATGAAAATGTTTTTTTTAAAAGGCACCCATGCAAAATAATAAGTATATTAGTCATCATATAGCATTGAATAACTGAAAAACATCTGCTATTAGTACAGAAGTAGAGAGGGAAACACATGCTTGCTCACAAAGGTATCATTCTTTTAAGGCATTTAATTCTCAGCAATCCTGGGGAAAAGCATAGTGAGGAAAAGTGAAAAGCAGTCAAATTCAAATGGACACCAGAAAAACACAAAAATCAATCTTTAAATATACAAATTTATACTCTAATAACAATAATTAAATTCACCTATAATCTGGAAACATCAACTGATAGTAGTTATAATTCAATAAGATATAAGAATGGAACTATGAAAAGAGAATTCTAATATTTCAACATACAAACGAAAAAATCCTCCTTCATCTCATCTCCAATCTGAATCTTGAACACTCACGGTTAGTGAAACTCAAAAACAGTCACTTACCCGAATGAGACTTTAAAGTCAAACTGTTTGTGGGAAATGACACTACAAGAAGAGGTTATAGGTAAGCGTTGTCCTCAGCTTGGCTCCCCAATGCCCTTATGTGTCACATCACCTGTGGAAGCAAGACAGACCTAGCTTTGGGAGGACAGACACAACCGGGAAAACTGAAATTATCTAATTTCTGGGTAATAATGAGAGACACCTGGGTTCTAAACTTTTCTACAGGTAAGATCATTTCCATAGGTAATCTTTCTAGAAGTTTTATGGTCTCAGTATCTGTCAACAAACCCAAAGTCTTTGAATAATATGAACTTCAAAAGAGTAGAACACAATCCAGATTGCCCAGTGTATCCCTGTTGATTCAAGAGTGTTCTGAAACCTTCACATGTATTCTAAATGGGTCTCTGGATCAGAGATAGGTGATAACATTTTGGAATGAATAGTGTCTCCTCCACTTCACTTGGGATGATTAATCATTTTTAATTTTTTTTTAATTTGAGAGAGCACATGGAAGGGGTGCGAAAGAGGGAGAGAGTATCCCAAGCAGGCTCCACATTGTCAACAGATATTCCAATGTGGGGTTAAATTTCAGCAACAACAAGACTATGACCCAAGATGAAATCAAGGGTCAGACACTTAATCAACTAGGCCACCCCAACACACTTGAAGTAATCGATTTTATAGGGAACTCAGCACTAAGTCAGGGCATCTTGTGGTGTGAAAATTGTAACCTTCTTTCCAACATCTAATCCTCCACCAGTTTGGCCAGATGCACTTAGTAAGTAAATATTAAAAGTGCATTTTGAGACAGGCACACTCCTACACTGTTGGTGGGAATGTAAACTGGTGCAGCCGCTCTGGAAAACAGTGTGGAGGTTCCTCAAAAAACTATCCATAGAACTCCCCTATGACCCAGCAATAGCACTGCTAGGGATTTACCCAAGAGATACAGAAATACTGATGCATAGGAACACATGTACCCCAATGTTCATAGTGGCACTTTCTACAAAAGCCAAAACATGGAAAGAGCCTAAATGTCCATCACCTGAGGAATGAGTAAATGTGGTATTTATACACAATGAAGTACTATATGGCAATGAGAAAGAATGAAACCTGGCCATTTGTAGCAAAGTGGATGAACCTCAATGGTGTCATGCTAAGTGAAATAAGTTGGGCAGAGAAGGACAGATACCATATATTCACACTCATAGGTCTAACAGGAGAAACCTGACAGAGGTCCATAGTGAGGGAAAGGGAGAAAGAGAGTTGGGGAGAGAGAGGGACACAAATCATGAGAGACTATTGAATACTGAACAATGAACCTAGGGCTGAAGGGGTAGGTGGAGTGGGGAAGGAGGTAATTGTCATGCAGCAGGGGTACTTGTGGGGAGAAGCACTGGGTGTTATATGGAAACCAATTTGACAATAAACTATTATAAAAAGAAAGAAAGAAAGAAAGAAAGAAAGAAAGAAAGAAAGAAAGAAAGAGGATGGAGAAATATCTATCATGTGACTAGAAGTCAAATGAAATCCAGAGTAGCCATCCTTATATAAAACAAACTGGACTTTAAAGAAAAGGCAGTAACAAAAGATGAAGAAGGACATTATATCATGATTACAGGGTGTCTCCATCAGGAAGAACTAACAATTATAAACATCTACGTGCCACATTCGAAAGCACCCAAATACATAAAACAATTAATGACAAACAAAAATAGACTTATTGATAAGAATGTGCTAATGAAGGGGATTTTAATAATCTACTTAGAGCAATGGACAGATCAACCAGACAGAAAATCACTCAAGAAACAATGGACCTGAATGACACATTGGAACAGAAGGATATGACAGATATATTTAGAACTCTACATCCTGAGACTAGGTAATTCACTTTCTTCATGGCTGTGCATGGCACATTCTCCAAGATAGATCACATACTGGGTAAATAAGCTGTCCTGAATAAATATAAAAGAATTGAGACCATATCATGCACACTTTCAAATCACAGTGCTGTGAAACTTGAAATCAATCACAGGAAAAATAGTCTGGAAAACCTCCAAAAACATGGAGGTTAAAAACCACCCTACTATATATATATATATATATATATATACTATATATATATATATATATATATAGTATATATAGTATATATATATATATGTGTGTGTGTGTGTGTGTGTGTGTGTGTGTGTGTATAGTATATATATATGTATATATATATACTATACACACACACACACACACACACACAATGGAGTATTACATGGCAATGAGAGAAGAATGAAATCTGGCCATTTGTAGGAAAGTGGATGGACCTCGAGGGTGTCATGCTAAGAGAAATAAGTCAGGCAGAGAAGGACAGATACCATATGTTTGCACTCATAGGTCTAACAGGAGAACAGGAGAAACCTAATGGAGAACCAGGGGGAGGGGAAGAGAAAAAGAGAGTTGGGGAAAGAGAGGGATGCAAAACTTGAGAGACTATTGAATACTGAAAACAAACTGAGGGTTGAAGGGGAAGAGGGGAAAAGAGGTGGTGGTGATGGAGGAGGGCACTTGTGTGGAAGAGCACTGGGTGTTGTATGGAAACTAATTTGACAATAAACTACTTAGAAAAAGCAAGTAAAAAAAAGTGCTAAAATAAAATGTTATGTTAAACAGAGAAAAAAAAAACACCCTACTAAGGAATGACTATGCCAATCAGGCAATTAGCAAAGAAATTTCAAAATATATGGAAACAAATGAAAATTAAAATACACAATCCAAACTCTCTGTGATGCAGCAAAGGCAGTCCTAAGAGGAAAGTATATTGCAATCCAGGCCTATTTCAACAAACTAGAAAAAGTGCAAATTCAAAATCTAACAGAGCACCTAAAGGTACTAGAAGAGGAGCAGCAAGAGAACCCCAAACCCAGCAGAACAAGAGAAAAAATAAGGATCATGGCAGAAATAAACAATATAGCATCCAAAAAATAATTGAGCATATCAATGAAACCAAGAATTGGTGTTTTGAAAAATAAACAAAATTGATATACCTCTAGACAGGCTCCTCAGAAACAAAATAGAGAATACCCAAATAGACAAAATCATGAATGAAAATGGATCTATAACCAATCCCTCAGAAGTGAAGCAGTCATCAGGGAATACCATCAACAATTATATGCCATGAGCTGGATAGCCTAGAAGAAATGGACAAATTCTTAAACACACATGCACTATCAAAATCAGACGGGAAGAGTTAGAAAATCTGAACAGACCCATAACCAGTGAAGAAATTGATTCAGTTATCAAAAATCTCCCAACGAATAAGACTCTGGGGCCAGATTGTTTCCCAGGGGAATTCTACCAGACATTTAAGGGAGAGATAAAACCCATTCTTCTCAAGGTATTCCAAAAAATAGAAATAGAAGGAAAACTTCCAGACTCATTCTACAAAGCCAGCATCACATTGATCCCAAACCATATAGAGACATAGTAAAAAAAAAGAGAACTACAGGCCATTATCAATGATGAATACGGATGAAGAAATCCTCAACATGATACTTTCAAATCGAATTCAACAGCATATAAAAAGAATTATCCTTCATGATCAAGTGGGATTCATTCCTGGAATACAGGGCTGGTTCAATACTCCAAAATCAATCACTGTGATACATCATATTAACAAAAGAAAAAAAAACATATGATCATGTTGATAGAGGCAGCAAAAGCATTTGACAAAATACAGCATCCTTTCTTAATAAAAACCCTCCAGTAAATCTGGATAAAAAGAACCTACTTAAACATCATAAAAGTCATTTATGAAAAGCCCACAACTAATACCATCCTCAATGGGGAAAAACTGAGAGCTTTCCCCCTGAGATCAGGAACACAACAAAAATGTCCATTCTCACCACTGTTGTTTAACATAGTGCTGGAAGTCCTAGCATCAGCAATCAGACAACAAAAGGAAATAAAAGGCATCAGAATTGGCAAAGAAGAAGTCAAACTTTCACTTTTCGCAGATGACATGACCCTCTACATGGAAAACCCATCAGACTCCACCAGAAGCTTACTAGAACTGATCCATGAATTCAGTAAAGTCGCAGGATACAAAATCAATGTATAGAAATGGACTGCGTTTTAATACACCAATAATAAAGCTACAGAAAGAGAAATCAAGAAACTGATCTCATTCACAATTGCACGAAAGACCATTAAATACCTAGGAATAATCCTAAGATGCCTAATTACAAAGATGTAATAGACCTGTATGATGAAAACCATAGAAAACTTATAATGGAAATTAAAGTAGACACAATATATTGGAAAAACATTCCATGCTCATAGATTGGAAGAATAAATATTGTTAAAATATCATTATTACCCAAAGCAATCCACAGATTCAAGGCAATCCCAATTAAAATTGCACCAGCATTCTTCTCAAAGCTAGAACAAACTATCCTAAAATTCATATGGAACCACAAAAGACCCTGAACAGCCAAAATAATATTGAAGAAGAAAACGAAAATTGGAGCCATCATAATCCAGACTTTGGCCTCTATTTATAAGCTGTAATCATCAAGACAGTATGGTATTGGCACAAAAACAGGCACATGGACCAATGTTATAGAATAGAGAACTCAGAATTGGACCCACAAATGCATGGTCAATTAATCTTTGACAAAGCAAGAAAGAGTATCCAATAGAAAAAAGACTGCCTCTTTAGCAGGTGGTGCTGGGAGAACTGGACAGCAACATACAAAAGAACAAAACTAGACCACTTTCTTACACCATACACAATCATAAACTCAAAATGGCTGAAGGACCTGAATGTGAGACAGGAAACCATCAAAACCCTAGAGGAGAAAGCAGGACCTCCCTGACCTCAACCACAGCAATTTCTCATTTGATACATCCCCAAAGGCAAGGGAATCAGGAACAAATGTACAAATCAGGAGATTATAGATGTTGGCGAGGATGTGGAAAAATGGGCACCTTCCTACACTGTTGGTGGGAATAAAAACTGTTGTAGCCACTCTAGAAAACAATGTGGAAGTTCCTCAAAAAATGATAGATAGAACTCCCCTATGACCCAGGAATAGCACTGCTAGGGTTTTACCCAAGGAATACAGAAGTGCTGATGCATAGGGGCACATGTACCCCAATGTTCATAGCTGCAATTTCAACAATAGCCAAATCATGGAAAGAGCCTAAATGTCCATGAACTGATGAATGGATCAAGAAGATGTGGTTTATATGTACAATGGAATAGTACACAGCAATGAGAAAGAATGAAATCTGGCCATTCATAGCAGAGTGGATGGACCTCGAAAGTGTCATGCTAAACGAAATAAGTCAGGCAGAGGAGTACAGATACCACATGTTTTCACTCATAAGCTTAACAGGAAAAACTTAAGAGAGGACCATAGAATGGGAAGGGGGGAAATAGAGTTAGGGAGAGAGGTGGACAAATCATGAGAGACTCTTGAGTACTGAAAACAAACTGACGGCTGAAGGGGGAGGGGGAAAGGAGAAGCGGTGTGATAGATATAAAGAAGGGCACTTATCGGGAAGAGCATTGGATGTTATATGGAAACCAACCTGACAATAATCTATATAAAAAAGCAATAAACTGTTGAGTCTACAGCAAGTGTCAAGTAAAATATAGGACAAGAATGACACAGAGGTCAGAAAGGAAAAATGGAAGTTGATTTTTGTGGTGTCTTTATATTGTTCATAGAATGAAGTAATGTATATATGTGAGGATATACTATTTGATGGTTAAGGTGACAGATTAAACAAGTTAGAAAGCCTCAAGCAACCACTAAGGCACATTAGCCAACCCCCCTTATAAAAGAAGGATAGCAAGTAAATCATTATTAGACAATACAGAGGAAATACCAAAAAAATATTTATGAATCACAATAAACAGAAGGGTGCCTGAGTGGCTCAGTCAGTTAAGTGTCTGACTCTTGATTTTTGCTCAAACCTCACGGTTTGTGAGATTGAGCCCCACATGGGGACAGCACAACACTGGCTTGGGATTCTCTCTCTGCCTGTCCCCTCTCACTCTCACTGTCTCAAAATAAATAAATAAACATTAGAGAAGGATAGATACCATGTTTGCACTCATAGGTCTAATAGGAGAAACCTAACAGAGGACCATAGGGAGAGGAAGGGGGAAAGAGAGCTGGGGAGAGTGAGGGACACAAATCATGAAAGACTATTGAATACTGAAAACGAACCATGGACTGAAAGGGGAGGGGAGGGAGAAAAGGGATGATGGTCATGGTGGGGGGCACTTGTGGGGAGAAGCACTGGGTGTATAATGGAAACCAATTTGAAAATAAACTATTAAAATTTTTAAAAAATAAAAATAAAGAAATAAAGAGAAAAAAGAGCTAAAATAGGAAAGGTTGTGACAAACAGAAATAACATCAATATAAGAGATGGACTCATAGTTGCATTCAATGTGAATGTCCTAACTGACCCTCAAAAATCAGACTGTTGAATAAAGAATAAAGAAGCAAGACCCAGCTATGCCAAAATAGCTCTTTAAAAATATGGACACAAGTAGGTTACAAGTAAAGAAATGGACTAAAATAGACCGTGAAACATGATAAAAACAATGAAATATCCATATTTTTGTGAAGGGAGAGTTCAGGAGTGTAAGATTTACCTTAAGAAGGCAACGAGCAGCCATTTTGCTGTGGGTTCGAGAAAAACACCGTGCACCTATGACCCCCACCCCTCACCTGCAGACCTGGAATGTCCCACCCCAGTTTGAAAACAGCCAATCATGAAGCTCTAGCTTCCCATCACCCTGACAGAGGAGACAACCTATTCCATCCTGCCATGTCCCTGAAATGCCCTTATTTGATAACCTGCCCTCCCAAGATCAAAACTGGAACCCCCTCACCCATATAAAACCCCACTCTTCCCAAGCCAGACGCGACTTCCCTGACTCCCCCCTCCCGGGGTCATGGAACCTCACCCAGGAATCACAGATCCCAATAAAGGCTTTCTTGGCTCCATAACTTGGTCTCTTTCTTTCCTCTCATCTCTGCCTCCATCTATTAAATCTTACAAGGAGAAGGCATGTTTCATACAAAAATACAGGGCCAGTTCACCTTGAAGACATAATAACCCTAATTGTATTCACTAATTAGTAAGTTTTGGTTTAGATAAAGTTGACAGTGATAGAACCAAAAACAACTAATACAAAAATCGACAATTTAAAATCAAGATCTTAAGGGGCACCAAGGTGGCTCAGTTGGTTAAGCATTGGCTTTGGCTCTGGTCATGCTCTTGCAGTTCATGAGTTCAAGTGCTGAATTGGGCTTTATGCTGACAGCAGAGTCAGGAGACTGCATCAACTTCTGTGTGTTTCTCCCTCTGCCCCTGTCTTTCTCACTCTCGTTCTGTCTCTCAAAAATAAACATTAAAAAATACATTTTTATTCATATTCCTCCTCATCTCTCATTAATCAAGAGAACAGAGGAATAATCAGGAATTAAAAGATTTGAACACTACCACCCAAATTGACCAAAGTGTCATCCCTACAGCATTCCACCCCACACCAGCAAATCCACGTTCTGTAGAAGTCCACATGGACCATTCATGGAGCTATAACATGTTTGGGCCATACAAAAATAAAAAATAAAAATAAATTGAACAGACAAGAAATTACAGAATCTACCTTTTAACCAAAAGAGACTGAATGAGAAACCAGTAACAGCTGTCGGCCAAAAAACCTCCTGCATAGCGACCATTGATTGCAAGGCCTCCGGGGCACAGGAGAATCTATATAAGTGACCGTGGATAGCTATGCTTCCGGAGCACAGGTGAACTATTTGGGAAGTTGCGGAACAAGTCGAGAGACTGTGAAACAACATTTGGCCTCCTGGGCCGCACCTGAGTCTTCTGTTCATCCTGTCTATGATTTTCTCGTTTCTTTGCAAAGAGGCATATACTTTCAGGCTTTGAATCCAACTTGGGTCAATCAGTGGCTCCAGCCCTCCCCTTACTTTGTTTTCTACCTCTTTGTCTGCTGTTGGGAGTAAATACAATCCTCTGCCAAAAGATTTGCTTATTAAAGGATAAGCATCTTGCCCATGAATAACTGATGAGGGGCCTTAAGAAATGTAAATCTCCTCAAGTAAGATTCTTTAGGCTTGTCTTATGCTTGGAGCCAGACTATTATTAGGGAATCCCTCTCTTGCAATGACTTGATTATTCCTGTTATTTACTACTGTCCTGTTAAGCATGACCCTTTCTGGAGCATGTCTTTACTTCAAAGACCTTGAACTATGTAACCATTAAAGAAATGATGTAATCACCCATGGTATATAAGACCCTGACTATCTTAGTAAAACGCCGCTTTTCTACCATTCACGTTGTCTGTCTTCTTTCTTATAGATATTGCGGCAACACCAACCCCCTACTTGGGACCTTTCGACTGGGGTGCATGGGCTGGTCCCCTGCAGGGGAGAAATTGAAAAAAAAAGTTAGATCCATCTACTGTTTAAATGAGAAAGCAGACCCCTAGAAAGATCTGGGTGATTAATTTAAGGTTTGTCCATGAGATTCCTTCCCCAGACACAACACAGCTTACACTGACTTGACTCTGGGTGTTGGAGCTCTGTTTGGTCCCAATATCTTTCTGTGAGTTCCTTGTGGGCACAGCTGATTCCTGAACCTCTGCCCTGCTCAACACATGGAGCATCCACTCAAAACACAGTCGCTGGACAGAATGTGGAAAGTGGCTCCCTGAAGACCCAAGGTCTGCTCTCCAAGGCAAAAATGATGTATATTCTCTATGCCACAAGCACAGATAGCATGTGTTTGTGGATCTAAGGTCAAGCATGATTCACATCTAACTCTGTCATCTCCTGGCTGGGAGACACTCAACATCTTGAATGTCCCAGGCCCCTCACCTGTGAGATGGGGAGACAAGTGCTGCATACAGGTCTAAAGTAAAGTACTAAAGTACAGATGGTAGAGTAGAAGGTTGTCATTACTTCTGGGTGCTTGGCATCTGAGCCCCTCCCACCACGGAGAGTGAGCAGCAGACCCACTTGCCCAGACTCCCTGGCAATCAGGACAAGGGTGTGTGACTGAATCTCTGTGGCATGCTGTGAACAGAGCTGAGGCTTTACACACAACACCATGTTGAATCGACATAGGTCCTGAAGTAGTTACCCTACTTCACAAAGCATATTTAAGAGGTTCAGTGACCTGCCAGTGCTCACACCGTTGGGGAAGATTCAGGACTTGGTCAAGAACATCCTGGGTCTACCGTTAGTTCATTTTTCCAACACACATTTACTGAGATCCTGCTCCTCTTCTCCACCACACACCACGTTTCTCAGTGCACTACCTTCCAGCAAAAGCTGAAAGCTGATAATATAGGCTCTAGCATTACAAACAGAGTTTCTCATAATGATTAAAGCACCACCAATGTCACAACACTGTTGATTCACACTTTATTGTTTGCTCAAAGCTCCTAGTTGTCCCTTACTTTTCTCAGCAAACACGGGAAATGAGACTGTGCATTCCTACTCAGCAGAAGGCTGCCCACTTTGGTGGAAAATTGGAATAGTCTTTAGAAACTGAGGATCTTCCCTCACATTGTAATCCACTGGTTACCTCCCTACATCTAGCTTGTCCCTATTGTAGCCCAGACAGTATGACTTTGTGTTTTTCACATAGATTACCTCATGTACTCCTAGTACACTCCTCTTGGGGGGTTAGGACCATCCCCTTTACACATGAAGGCCCTAAGGCATGCAGGATTTTCCTCTGGTTTAGTAACTCACTGTGCTCACAAAGCTAGAGGGTGGCAGGGCTGTGATTTGATTTTAGGCAGTGAGCCAGGCCTGACTGAACAGTATGTAGCACAAGACACAATAGAGTTCCTACGAGAATATATTTTGTATTTGGAGGACACTTCACATTTTCTGCCACTGACAAAGTGTCTTTATAGTAGTGCATCTATGTCAAACAATCAGATATTCCAGAGCATACAAAGGTGATGTTGAAATAATCCTGGGTTTTCTGTTACTAGGAACACACAGCAGGAGTCCTAAGCTGGGTCCAGTTTCCCAGGACCCCATCACAAATGATGGTAGAATTCTGCCATATTTGTCTCTTAGGTTCAAATGACAGCAAGTTGGCTGGGACACCACAGGTGCACACCCGTCCCTGAAACCTTGGGACCTGCAGTTCCCAAGTGTCCACTCATGCTTGAGGACTAGTCTCTACCCAACACTCATTCCAGCAAAGCGTCCTGTGTTTTCCCCTTCACCAGGGCAGGGACAGATACTGCCAATGTCTCTGGGCCTACTTCCGTGCTTAGGAAAGCTTTTGTCCTGCTGGGGATGGCGACTGCCACCTTCCATATCATCCCCATATCCTAGGACATCATTCTCTGAAACTAGGTCCACCCTCAAATCATCATCAAGCATAAGTTTCAACATCATTTGAAACATCCTTGGCCTTGATTTTGGGTTTGAGACCATCTTGTAGTCAGATCCCATTCTGCAAAATGACTATTCTTACCAGGTCTCCAGGATGGCATGCATCCCTGCTCCATCCCCCACTGACCCTCAGATATGGTCAAGGTGACATGCTCATACATCACCCTGAGTACAAACAGCTACCCTGCTCTCCTTCTGACGCTAGCCATCTTCAAACTGTTTTCACTGTGTGTGTGTGTGTGTGTGTGTGTGTGTGTGTGTGTGTGTGTGTGATCAGTCAATGAACACTTTGGCTGATTCCATAATTTGATTATTGTAGATAACTGGTTATAAACATTGAAGTACACACAAATATTAGGGTACAAGTACCCCTTTAAATCAGCATTTTTGCTTTAGATAAATTCCTAGTAATTCAATTGCTGAGTCACACAGCAGTTCTATTTTTTACTTTTTGAGTAACATCCATACTGTTCTCCAAGGTGCTGCACCAGTTTGCCCACCAATAGTTCAAGATGGCTCCTCATCTTCCACATCCTCACCTCACCTTTTTTGTGTTGTTGATTTTACTCATTCTGAAAACTTTGATATGAGATCTCTTTTGGATTGGTTCCTATTTCCCTGGTGATCACTGTCTCTCTATAGACGTACATCTACATTTCAAAATGAGTAATCAAAATAAGAAGCAAACACTTCATCCAGATCCTGGATGACCACAAGGAGCTCAAGTCTCTGTGGTACTCCTTGCCTTCAGGGTGATTGGAACACAAAGAAAGAAAGTGACTGAAGATATCCATATCCTCACTTTGATATGTCCCATATGTATCAGGGAATTAGAAAGGGTGAAACATACAATTAAATGAGCTATTGAGTAAAAGGTAGAAGAAACGATATATTGCATAATAAAGATATCAGCAGTATGTTTAAATATATTTAAGTAGAATGAGTCTGGAAGATTTCCTTCTACTTATATTTTTTGGAATAGCTTCAGAAGAATGGGTATTAACTCTGCTTTAAATGTCTGGTAGAATTCCCCTGGGAAGCCATCAGGCCGTAGGCTCTTATTCATTGGGAGATTTTTGATAACTGATTCAATTTCTTCACTGGTTGTGGGCTGTTCAGATTTTCTCTCTTCCCATTTGAATTTTTGTAGTGTGTGTGTGTGTGTGTGTGTGTGTGTGTGTGTGTGTTTAGGAATTTGTCCATTTCTTCTAGGTTGTCCAGTTTGTTGGTATATCATTTTTCATAGTATTCCCTGATGATTGTTTGTATTTCTGAAGAATTGTTTGAAATAGATCCATTTTCATTCATGATTTTGTCTACTTAGGTGTTCTCTCTTTTTTTTTTTCTAAGGAGCCTGGCTAGAGATTATCAATTTTCTTTATTTTTTCAAAACACCAACTTTTGGTTTCATTGATCTGTTCGGCTATTTTTTTGGAGTCTATATTGTTTACTTTTCCCCTGATCCTTACTATTTTCCTTCTTTTGCTGGGTTTGGGGTACTCTTGAAGCCAACATCACTTTGATTCCCAAACCAGAGACCTGAGATAAAGAGAACTACAGACCAATATCCTTGATAAATACAGATGCAAAAACACTCAACAAGATACTAGCAAATCAAATTCAACAGCATGTAAGAAGAATTATACATTACGATCCAGTAGGATTCATTCCTGGGTTACAGGGCTGGTTCAATATTCACAAAGCCATCAATGTGATACATCATGTTAACAAAAGAAAAGATAAAAACTATATAATCTTGTTGATAGATACAGAAAAACCATTTGACAAAATACAGCATCGTTACCAACAAAAGCCCTCGAGAAAGTCGGGATAGTAGGAAATTACTTAATAATAAAAGCAATTTATGAAAAGCCCACAGCTAATATCATCCTCAATGAGAAAAGCTGAGAGCTATCCCCCTGAGATCAGGAACACAACAAAAATGTCCATTCTCACCACTGTTGTTTAACATAGTGCTGGAAGTCCTAGCATCAGAAATCAGACAACAAAAGGAAATAAAAGGCATCAGAATTGGCAAAGAAGAAGTCAGACTTTCACTTTTCACAGATGACATGATACTCTGCATAGAAAACCCAACCCACTCCACCAGAAGCCTACAAGAACTGATCGATAAATTCAGCAAAGTTGCAAGGTACAAAACCAACGTACAGAAATCGACTGCATGTTTATACACCAATAATGAAGCAACAGAAAGAGATATCAAGAAACTGATTCCATTCACAATTACACAAAAACCCATAAAATGCCTAGGAATAAACCTGACCATAGAATAAAAGACCTGTATGATGAAAACTATAGAAATCTTATGAAAGAAATTGAAGAAGACATAAAGAAATTGAAAAATATTCCATGCTCATGGATTGGAAGAATAAACATTGTGAAAATGTCATGATTACCCAAAGCAATATACACATTCAATGGAATTCCAATCAAAATTGCACCAGCATTCTTCACATAGCTAGAACACACTATCCTGAAATTTGTACGGAACCACAAAGACCTCGAATAGCCAAAGTAATATTGAAGAAGAAAACGAAAACAGGAGGCATCACAATCCCAGATTTTAGCCTTTACTACAAAGCTGTCATCATCAAGACAGTATGGTATTGGCACAAAAACAGACACATAGACCAAGGAATAGAATTGAGAACCCAGAAGTAGGCCCACAAATGTACGGCCAATTAATCTTTGTCAAAGCAGGAAAGAGTATCCAATTGAAAACAGACAGCCTCTTTAGCAGGTGGTGCTGGAAGAACTGGATAGCAATATGCAGAAGAATAAAACTAGACCATTTTCTTACACAATAGACAAACATAAACTCAAAATGGATGAAGGACTTGAGTATGAGACAGGAAACTAACAAAACCCTAGAGGATAAGCAGGAAACAGCCTCCTTGACTTCAACCACAGCAATTTTCTACTCTACACATCCCCAAAGACAAGGTAATCAAGAGCAAAAATGAACTATTGGGACCTTATCAAGATAAAAAGCTTCTGCACTGCAAAAGAAACAATCAAGAAAACTAATAGGCAACCGATGGATGGAATGGGAAAAGATAATTGCAAATGACATATCGGATAAAGGGCAAGTATCCAAAATCTACAAGGAACTCACAAAACGCCACACCAAAAAACAAATATTCCAGTGAAGAACTGGGAAGAAGACATGAATAGACACTTCTCTAAAGAGAACATACAAATGGCCAACAGACATATGAAACGATGCTCAGCATCACTCATCATCAGGGAAATACAAATCAAAACCACACAGAAATACCACCTTACGCTAGTCAGAGTGGCTAAAATGAACAAATCAAGAAACTATAGATGCTGGCGAGGATGTGGAGAAATGGGCACCCTCCTACACCTTTGGTGAGAATGTAAACTGATACAGCCGCTCTGGAAAATAGTGTGGAAGTTCCTCAAAAAACTATCAATAGAACTCCCCTATGACCCAGCAATAGCACTGCTAGGGATTTACCCAAGGAATACAGAAGTGCTGATGCATACGGGCACATGTACCCCAATGTTCATAGCAGCACTTCCAAAACTAGCCAAATCATGGAAAGAACCTAAATGTACATCTACTGATGAATGGATCAAGAAGATGTGGTTTATATACACAATGGAATACTACATGGCAATGAGAAAGAATGAAATATGACCATTCATAGCAGCATGGATGGACCTCAAAAGTGTCATGCTAAGTGGAATAAGTCAGGCAGATAAGGACAGATACCATATTTTGTCACTCATAGGTCTATCAGGAGGAACTTAACAGAAGACCATGGGGAGGGGAAGGGGGGAAATAGAGTGAGGGAGAGAAAAGGAAGCAAATTTTGAGAGTTTCCTGATTATTGAAAACAAACTGAGGGCTGAAGGGGGAGGGGTAAAGAGGTAGGGGGAAATGGTCATGGAGGAGGGTACTCGTGGGGCAGAGCACTGGATGTTATATGGAAACCAACTTCACAATAAACTTTAAGAAAAATAAAAACAAAGTAATTTTTGATAGGTGTGTAAAAAAACAAATAATTTAAGTAAAGGCAGAAAGAATAGGAAATCAAAATAATGTGGAAAGAGTAAGAAACCATGCATACGTCAAGTATATTAAGAAGCCTAATATAATTATAATTTCATCATGTAAAATAAAATAACTCAATTTAGTACATAATATTTTGGTTAAATATTACATTAGTCTCAGTTGTTTGGAAAATTAATAAACTAGAATATTGAGCAAAACATATTGCATCTAAGGGAACTAAAATGATCATTTATAAAGAACAGGGTTTTCACTACAAACAGTTGAAGATCAGAATGGGAAGAATTAAGGAACATGTAATTGTTCCACTAGAGTATACAAAATAATAAAACAATATTAAAGTAAAAATGATTAATACATTTCCTACTTCAGGGGCACCTGGATGGCTCAGCTGGTTATGTGTCTAGTTCTTGATTTCAGCTCGGGTCAGGATCTCACAGTTCGTGGTTCAAGCCCTGCATCATACTCCATGCTGACAACATGGCGTCTGCTTGGGACTCTCTCTCCCCCGTTCTGGCCCTCCTGTGTTCTCTGTCTCTCAAAAATAAAATGAACTTGAAATTTAAAATAAATAAATACATACATATTTACATACATACATACATTTCTAATTTCAAAACTAGGCATGATATTACAAAGCAGAAATGCATTGTAACAAAAAAAAAAGATAAATTGAAACCTACAGAGATAAGAGTACAATCTCTGCAGCCTTAACAGAAGCCAGAACACAGAGAAATACATATAACGCTCAGAGAGAAACTGTTGTTCAATTAAAATTAGATGTGTAGCTAAATATTTTGAAGTAAAAAAGAGGAATTGAATTCAAGAATATAGCATTATCAATAAGGAATAATAATTCTGCACTAAAGTATAATAGTAGAGCTTAATTTTCTTGTATAAAAAGAAAATTTTCCTTAAGGGACTTTAAGAAATAAAATAAAGATAAAAGAACTTGTTAACACATGGGAATATTGAATATTTCTTAATACTAAAGAAACTGGAATCTCTTTTCCATCACCGGTTTCAAAAATATTTAGAAAAAATAAAGTATACTTTTAAATTACATTTAAATTAAAATTAAATCTTAAATGTTATATACTCTATCATTTGAATTGAATTGAAATAATCATTTTTACAAAAACTAGTTCATGAATAAGCAGATATGACTTGATTATAATTTTCCAACACTTTTGAAACACATTTTTATCCTTTTGTCAGAACTAATTAGCACCAAGGCACTGACAGTGGCATAGACATTGGACACAAGCTTATGGAAATCCAGGATGACGGGGTCATAGCTCCAAAACAGAGTTGAGGAAAATGAGATGATGACGTCCACGCAGTACATGACCACGAAGAAAGTCACCAACAACAGGACAGTCTGGGTGGCCCTTCTCTCTGGGGAGACTCGTGAGGAGAGGCGGGTGCTGTGAAGGTGCTGGCACTGCCTCTGATGCCTGGACAAGAGAACCACCATGTATGCACTTGAGAGCAGCATGGTTCCTATGAAGGAAACATCCCTGGATAATGAAAAAGTGAAAAACAGTCCCCTGAGGATAGAGTTTATGTGGGAAAGTGAGCAGTATTTACTGACATTCAGTAGATTACGCTGGCTCACATTAGAAGCAGCAGCAGTATACAAGATACAGTTACTATTGAGAGACAAACTAAGAAACCATAAGATGATAAAAGAATGGAAGATGTACTGTGTGCACTTATGTTTAAGCCTGGTCAACCAGGACGTGCTGGGGCTGATGATGATGGCCTGGAGGGTGCTCAGGAGGCAGGTGGTGCTCATGGAGAGACCCCGTGTCACTCTGATCATGCAGAATAAAGTCTTACATTTGAAATCATTTAGAAAGTTCAGAGCTTCAAACACGTCTGTAGACAATAGAAACAGTTTAGCGAAGAGTTTTATTACGTGGACAAGCGCCAAGTGACAGATGACCATGTCAGAAGACTTAGGCCTATGATCCAGCAGAAGCGTGAAGATGTGGAAGAGAAGGAGGAAGGTGTTGGAAAAAAATCCAATACCAAATTGTAAAAGTTGGCCTATCTTAATAGTCGTATAAAAGGAAGGTGTCATCATCACAGTTGCAAAGGAAATACATACTTTTGTGTATCTGAAAAAATTAGACATCACATCATCAATGTCATTCACTTTGTGATCAAAATCATCACCAAAACACAATTTTTATTTCACCCAATTAATCATTAAAGCTATGTGGTAAAAGTCTTAGAAATACATTCTCAAAATTATTTGTATACTAATTTGAGTATAGGTATCTGTTATACACATATCTGCATATATCTATCATCTATCTATCTATTATCTATAATATATGTATATCTAACCGCTGAGAAAAAGAAAGAAGGAAAGAGGGAAAGGAGAGAGAGAGGGAAGAGAGAAAGAGAGAAATCTCATATCCGTATTCATGCCAGGATAATGTACCCATTCCCCATACTTTTATGGTGCATTCATTTCTTCTTTTTTAGAAAGTTTTGCTTTCCTGTTCTGCCCTATCCTGTCTCATATTTAGCATGAAGAATACTAGTATCTATATAACATATGCATAGATGTTCGTATAGTTTAACTGTTGTAAGTTTTATAGTAATGGGGAAAGAATTACCAAACAATTGGGGAAAAGTAATGCCCAAGTGAGTTTTCCATCACATTCTGTGACACTTTCTCTTCATCCTCATTCCACATTTAGAGGCCATTGTGACTACATTTGGCTTAATCTCACTTTAAAATTGCATAATTATTAAACATCCCTCTATCTATGGCCTTAATTCTTATTGTCACACAACCTAATTAATTCATATCAGGGATATGAAGACTTGGATGTAGACATCCCCGAGGATGGAAATAACCATTTTATTACAAACACTATTAACAAAATTTATTCAATGTGAACCTGGCTCACAACCCTCTATTTTCATTCACAAAGACTCCTTCTGTATCCCTTTTTATATCAGTAAGTAATTGCTCAACACCAGCTCTCAATTTTCAAGAGGATAGGAGAAGAAACACACAGTTTTCCACTTTATGACATCCTCAAAGTCATATCAAAACGTTTATATGGATATATATTCTGAGGATTTTATTTAATGAAAGGATACACTCCCATTCCATTAAACACCCCCAAATAGGATCACCTGGGTGTCTCAATTGATTAAGGGTCTGACTCTTGATTTCAGCTCAACTCGCAATCTCACGGTCACAAGACTGAACCCTGTGTCAATCTCTGCACTGACAGGAAATAGCATGTTTAAGATTCTCTCTCTCTCCTTCTCCCTCTGCAGCTCCCCCCAGCTCAAAATAAATAAATGAACCATTTCAAAAATGCTCATTAAAAATATGCTTATTCTTGTGCTTCATCAAGATATCTCCAATATCAGAACACATTTTAAAATGTCAATGAAGAGTTTTGCATTTATTTTATCCTGTTATTTGTCCTGTATGCAGGCATAATTATTTTATCCACTTAATATGATCCAAGGCTTAAATATTTAGCTGTACTACTTATTCTATTTATTCTTCTTTTGCAATGAAAGAGTGCTCACTTTTGTTTTCAGTGAAGGAATTTTGAGAGTGAGTGTTCTTGGCTTAAACTCAGAGTGTCATTACTGAGGTAAAACATTGCTCTAAATCACCTGATATATGTGATTTTATAAAGCAACAATTGTGCATTTGATTAATGTCTGTAACTATTTTTCTAAAAGTTTATTATGTGACAAACTTATCTTCAATACCAAAAGCAAACAAACAAACACACAAACAAAACTGATAGTTGGAACAAACATTTAACTGTAACCACAGAACACTGGGGTCTACTGTCACCGTAGGGAGTAGTGTGACATTTGCTTAAAGGAACTATAGTTTCCATGTTTGGGAGATCACAATCCAGTCTCACTAAAACATTTGTTTGTTGACCACTAACATATATTTGTAATTATTTAAAAAGTGTATATTTGAATCATCTAAAGATAAAAGACACGCATCACAAGTTATATTCCCAAAAGAGATAGTGAAACTTATTCAGTAAGTTGATATGGATAAAATATTAGTATTTTTTTCTACCAGCTTATGGTATATATGGCCGGACACCTCTAATTCAAGCCTGGTCTCTGCAAATGGCTATCACTTACTGGAAACACACTCCTGCTGAACTAAAGAATAATGTTTTTTTTTCCCCCCCGTGACACACTTAATGGCTTTGGTTTGAGCCTGGAAACGAAAGTACCATGTTTCCCATTGATTTGAGTTAGGGAATAACGTGTTAGACACTCAGTTAAATTTCATTATCAAGCAAATGATGCATTATTATTTTACTAAATGTATGTCCCAACTATTGCATACACATATCACATGCAAATATGAAACTATTGTATAGTGGTTAATAAAAGTCATTGTCACTTTTCTGAATTTTAATTTCTGCATCCTTTGCTTATATTCAGTAAATCTGACAACATGCTAAGGAAAAATCATTGGATTTGGAAAACATGGACTATATCTGGAGAAGTGAACTATTTAAAAATGTAGGTTTGATAGAATGGTGAATTTGTAAAGGAGAACATGGGCCTGGCTCGAATGTTGAAAACGTATAAATCTAAATGCACATCCCAGCACTCAGTCTGAGAAGAGACAACTAGTTTGGGGCTGAGAGTGCAAACCATGAACAGTCCCAGAAGACAGAAAATGCAGATGAGGTTTCTTCTATTTTGTATGGTCTCACTTGAGGGTATGTTCCATTTTTAAGCCCAAATTATGTACATAATCATAGATCATACTGGGTAAATATCACCACTAAATAAACCTGGGCACAAACACTCATTATAAGTTTTTTTGGAATGACATCAAATGTCTGAAACCTTAAGGGGTAATGAAAGGAAGAAACCATTTATAAGAACCCAAGTGATATTTCTCAGTAGACTATACATTATACAGAAGAAAATAAAGTTTGAAAAAATGTATTTCCTCACCAATATAAAACAGTCTTGCACTGAGAGTTGTATTATTTCATAAATCTTATATTTATAGTTCATTCCAGACTGTATAATCAGCATGGCAAATCACATCCTATCTTCTGTTTTATTATTGCATTAGTCAATAACGTCATATCCCATTAATTTTACAATATTCTAATTAAAACTTTGCAAAACCTATGACTAGTTACTGATAGCATAAAGGCATTATGAGAATTGCAAGTGAAAAGTGCAAGTAAGTTGGTTGGTTCAGTGGTGGTCGTGGCACTATAAGAAACAGAGCTGGCAATTTCAAAAAGAAAAAAAAAAACACTACATGCATGAGTTCCATGAGAATGTCTATGTAGAAAGTACCAACGCCAAAATAATATGTATGTTAGTCATAGATACCATTGAGTAGCTGAAAAGCACCTGAAATTAGTACAGAAGTACAGAGGAAAACACAATGCTTGCTGACAAAGTTATCATTCTTTTAAGACATTTAATTCTTAGCAATCCTGGGGAAAAGCATAGTGAGAAAAAGTGAAAAGCATTCAAATTCAAATGGAACATCAGAAGAAACACAAAAATCATTCTATAAATATATACATTTATACTCTAATAGCATTATTTAAATTGACCTATAATCTGGAAACATCAGCTAATGTTAGTTATAATTCCATAAGGTATAAGACTAAACTATGAGAAGAGAATTCTAATATTTCAACACACACACAAAACAAATCCTCCTTCATCTCACCTCCCATCTGAGTCTCACTCACAGCTTCACGAACTGTTAGTGAAGCTGTGAGTCACTTACCTGAATGAGCCTTTACAGTCAAACTGATTGTGGGAAATGGGACGACAAGAAGGGGTTATAGGTAGGGGTTTTCCCCAGCTCATCTCCCCAATGCCCATATGGGTCACGCCACCTGTGGAAGCAGGACAGCCCTAGCTTTGGGATTTGTAGGAAAGACAGACACAAAAGAGAAAACTGAAATTATCTAATTCCTGGGTCATAATGAGAAACATCTGGGTTTCAAACTTTTCTACACTTAAGATCATTCCCCTAGGTAAACTTTCTAAGAGCTTTGTGGTCTCAGTATATGTCAACAAACCAAAGTCCTTGAAGAACACTAACTTCCAACGAGTAGAACACCATGTCATATTTCACACTGTATCCCTGATGATTCAAGAGTGTTCAGCAGCCTTCATTTACGTGTTCTAAATTGGTCTCAGGATCCTACCTAGGTGATATCATTTGGGAATGAATAGTGACTTCTCCACTTCACCTGGGTGAAGTAATCATTTTTCAATTCTTGTTTATTTGAGAGAGATAGAGAGTGGGGAGGGGTTGGGAGAGAGGGAGAGAGAGAATCCCAAGAAGACTCACATTATCAGCGGAAAATCCGATGTGGGATTCAATCTCAGAAACAAGGAGATCATGACCCAAGCTGAAATCAATAGTCAGAGCCTTAATCAACTGGGCCACTCCAGCACCCTTGAAATTATATTTTTTAGGGAGCTCAGCACTAGGCCAGTGCATCTGCATGGTGTGAAAATTGTAACCTGCCTTCCAGCATCTAATCCTCCACGTCTTTGGCAAGATGCACTTAGTAAATATGAAAAGTGCATCTCCATTCAAGCATCGCTTAGGGTTGAGATGTACACTCTCCTTGCCACAGTGTCTCATTCGCCAGATTTATAGGCTCCTGTAGTGGTGTATTCTGCCATCCCAATCCTCTTCCTCAATCGTTTCTTCTTACAAGTCTCTTTATTTCACACATTCTGTACTAGGGAAACAATATCTGGCCAGGACAAAATTAAAAGTGTTATAACCAAGATGCAAACTGGAATGGATGCCATTTCTTCAAGGATGGACAAAGCACAGCAGCACATCAGTGACTTAGAAGATAAAAAAAGAGGGAAACAAAGTCAAAAGACCACAATACAAAAAATTTTAAATGTCAGTAACTTATTAAAAAGGAATAACATCTTAGTAATAGGAGTAGCAGAAGATGAATGGGGATAAAAAGGGGTAGAAGGATTATGTGAGCAGATTATAACAGAGAAGTTTTCTAATCTGGAGAAAGACACAGACATCAAAATCCACAAAGCACAGAGAACTCCCACTGGAAAAATGAAAACAAGAGCAAAAACAAAAACTCAGCCACCACTAAGGTATATTGTAGTCAAAATCACAAAATACACAGACAAGGAAAGATTTATAAAAACAATAAGGGAAAAAAATTTCCTTAAGCTATAAGGGAAGAAAGATCAGGTTTGTAGCAGACCTCTCCAAAGAAACTGCAGGCCAGAAAATAGTAGTAAGATATATTTAACATGCTGAATCAGAAAAATATGCAGCTAAGATTCTTTATCCAGCAAGGCTGTCATTCGAAATAGAATGAGAGATAAAGAGTTTCCCAGATAAACAAAAATTAAAGGAATTTGTGACCACTAAACCAGCCCTGTGAAAAAATTTAAGGGTGACCCTTTGAGTGGACAAAAGAGAAAAACAAAAGAAAAAAGACCAACAGTAACAATGACTAGAAAGGACCAGAGAACATTGTCAGAAACACCAACTCTATAGGCAAACACAATGACACTAAATTAATATCTTTCAGTACTTACTCTGAATGTCAATTGACTAAACACTCCTATCAAAAGATATAGGGTACCAAAAAAATAAAAAAAGAAGATCCATCTATATGCTGCTAAAAGAGACTATTTTAGAACTAAAGACACCTGCAGATTGAAAGTAAGGGGATAGAAAATCATCATGGTAATGCTCAACAAAAACAACAAAAGAGATGTAACGGTATTTATATCAGACAAACTGTATTTTAAAATAAAGACAGTACCCGGAGATTAATGAGAGCATTATATTATAATGAAGGTGTCTATCCATCAAGATCTAACAATTGTAAATATTAATCCTGCAATGCAGGAGCAACCACATATATGAATCAATTAATCACAAGCATAAAGAAGCTTACTGCTAATGAACCATCATAGGAGGGGACTTCAACACCTCCTTGTCCACAATAGACAGATAATCAGAACATAAAATCACAAGAAAATATTGGCTAAGAATGACACCCTGGACAAGATGGATGTAACAAATATATTAAGAATATTCCATATTAAAGCAGCAGAATACGTTCTTCTCTAGTGCACACTGAACGGAAACTGGGGAAAAAAACATATCCAAATAAAAGAGGCACAGAGAACTCCTATCCCATGCAAAAAAAAAAAAAAAAAAAAAAAAAAAAAAACTGTCCAAAATCAACATAGATCAGAGTAAATTTTGCAAAATATGGACATAAGTAAAGAATTCTGAAAGCATAAAGGGAAAGGAAATCCCTAAACTACAATGAAAAGAAATCACTTCAGCAGGGGATCTCTCCACAGACACCTGGTGGGCCAGAAGAGAGTTGCATGATCTATTCAACAAGCTGAATGGGAAACACATGCAGCCAAGAATGCTTCATCAGGCAAGGCTGTCATTCAAAATAGAAGGAGACATAAGGAGCTTCTGAGACAAGCAAAACCTAAAGAAGTTTGTGACCACTGAACCAGCCCTGGAAGACATATAAAAAAGGGGACTCTTTGCATGTGACAGAAAGAACAACTATCATAAAGACTAGAAAAATATAGAGGAAATTTCCATAACAGCAACTTTCTGATAATACAATAACAATAAATTCTTATGTCTCAATAATTACTCTAAATGTAAATGGATTAAGTGCTCCAATAAAAAGACAAAGGTTATCAGATGGATTAAAATTTTTATTTTATTTTTTTAATAGTTTATTGTCAAATTGGTTTCCATATAACACCCAGTGCTCTCCTGACAAGTGCCCTCCTCCATTACCATCACCACTTTTCCCCCTCCCACTTCCCCTTCAACCCTCGGTTCATTTTCAGTATTCAATAGTCTCTCAGGCTTCGCATCCCTCTCTCTCCCCAATTATCTTTCCCCCTTTTCCTCCCCCTGGTCCTCTATTAGGTTTCTCCTGTTCTCCTGTTAGACCTATGAGTGCAAACATGTGGTACCTGTCCTTCTCCACCTGACTTATTTCACTTAGCATGACACCCTTGAGGTCCATCCACTTTCCTACAAATGGCCAGATTTCATTCTTTCTCATTTCCATGTAATAATCCATTGTATATATATATCACATCTTCTTGATCCATTCATCAGGTGATAGACACGTAGGCTCTTTCCATGATTTGGTTATTGTTGACAGTGCCGCTATGAACATTGGGGTACATGTGCCCCTATGCATCAGAACTTCTGTATCCCGTGGGTAAATCCCTAGCAGTGTTATTGCTGGGTCATAGGGGAGTTCTATGGATAGGTTTTTGAGGAACCTCCACACTGTTTTCCAGAGCGGCTGCACCAGTTTACATTCCCACCAACAGTGTAGGAGGGTGCCCATCTCTCCACACCTTCGCCAGCATCTATAGTCTCTTGATTTGTTCCTTTTAGCCACTCTGACTGGTGTGAGGTGATATCTTAGTGTGGATTTGATCTGTATTTCCCTGATGAAGAGTGAGGCTGAGCATCGTTTCATATTCCTGTAGGCCATCTGGATGTCCTCTTTGGAGAAGTGTCTGTTTATGTCTTCTGCCCATTTCTTCACTGGGTTATTTGTTTTTCAGGTGTGGAGTTTGGTGAGTTCCTTGTAGATTTTGGATACTAGCCCTTTATCTGATATGTCATTTTCAACTACCTTTTCCCATTCTGTCGGTTGTCTATTAGTTTTCTTGATTGTTTCCTTTGCAGTGCAGAAGCTTTTTATTTTGATGAGGTCCCAATAGTTCATTTTTGCTCTTAATTCCCTTGCCTTTGGGGATGTGTCTAGTAGGAATTTCTGTGATTGAGGTCAAAGAGTCTATCTCCTGCTAGATTGGGAAGTGGGTGGGAGAATGGGTCAAGTGGGTGATGGGCTATAAGGAGGTCACTTGTTGTGATGAGCACTGGATGTTATATGTAAGTCATGAATCACTAAATTCTACTCCTGAAACCAATACTACACTGTAAGTTAACTAACTTGTATTGACTACACTGTAAGTTAACTAACTTAAAACGAAAAAAAAGACCCACAGCTAATATCATCTCAATGGAGAAAAGTGACAGCCTTTTCCCTATGATCAGGAATAAGACATGAATGCTCACTCTCACCGTAACTATGTAACAGTACTGGAAGTCTTAGCCTGAGCAATAAGACTACAATAAGAAATACAGGGCAAACAAACTGGCAATTAGGAAGTCAAACTTTCACTCTTTGCATACGTGATTTCTACATACTATATACTACTCTATGTAGAAAACCAATTGACTGCACCAAAAAAATGATAGAACTAATAGATGAATTCAGCAAAGTCTCATGATATAAAATCAATGTGCAAAATCTGTTGCACTTCTATATACCAACACTGAAGCAGCAGAAAAAGAAATCAAAGAATTAATCCCACTTACAATTGCACCTAAAACAATAAGATACTTAGTAAACCTAAATAAAGAAGTGGAAGATCTGTATTCTGAAAACCATAGGATCCTATGAAAGAAATTGAAGAGGACACAAAGAAATGGAAAAGCATTCCATTCACATGGATTGGAAGAAAAATCAGTGTTTAAATGTCTATACTACCAAAACCAATCTACATATTCAGTGCAATCCCTTTCAGGATACCACATGCATTTCCCACAGAACTACAACAAAAAATCCTAAAATTTGTATGAAACCATAAAATTCCCTTAATAGCTAAAGCAATCCTGAAAACAAAACAAAACAAAACAAAAACTAGAGGCTTCACAATTCTGGGTTCAAGCTATATTACAAAGCTGCAGTCATCAAGACAGTAAGGTACTGGCACAAAAACAGACACATAGATCAATGGAACAGAATAGAAAACCCAGAAATGCACCGCCAACTACATGGTCAATTAATCTTTGACAAAGCAGAAAAGAATATCAGTAAACAAAAGCTAGCCCCTTCAAAAAATGGTGAAGGGAAAATTGAGCAGCAACATGCAAAAGAATAAAACTGGACCACTTTCTTATACCATAACAAAAATACACTCAAAATGGTTGAAAGATCTAAATATGAGATAGGAAACCATTAAAACCCTAGAGGACGACACAGGCCATAACATTAATTTACATCAGCCATAGCAAATTCTTACTAGAACTGTCTTCTGAGGTAAGGAAAATAAAAGCAAAAAAAAAAAAAAATCTATTGGAACTTCACCAAAATAAAAAAAACTATCAAAAGTGAAGGAAACAATCAACAAAACTAAAGGACAAGCTATGGAACGGGAGAAGATATTTGCAAATGACATATCTGATTTGAAGGGGTACATGAACTCCAATGTTCATAGCAACATTATTAACAATAGCCAAACTATTCGAAGAGCCAAAGTGTCCATTACTGATGAATTTATAAAGAAAATGTGGAATATATATATATATTACTCAACCTTCAAAAAGAGTGAAATCTTGCTATTTGCAACGACGTGGATGGACCCAGGACTTAAGCAAAATAAGTCAGTCAGAGAAAGACAAATAGCATATGATTTCTCTCATATGTGTATTACGAAACAAAACAATAAAGCAAAGAAAAGAGTGAAAGATAAGATACAGACCAAGAAATAGACTTTTAATGATACAAAAAAAAAAATGATGGTTCAAAGAAGGGGGTAGAGAGTTGGTTAAATAAGTGATGGGGGATAAATAAAGGAAAACCAAGAAACATATTCATAACAAACTGAAGGTGGGAGATTGGGGAGGGGGATGGGTGATGGGAATTAAGAGTTCATTTGTTGTGATGAGCATCGGGGGTATTATAGAAGTGTTGAATCATTATTTTGTACATTTGAAACTAAAAAACACTGTATATTAACTAACTGGAATTAAAATTAATAGTTAAAAAATATTGGGACATCTAGATGGTTCAGTTGATTGACTGACTCTTGACTTCAGCTCAGGTCATGATTTCATGATTTGTAAGATTGAACTCTGCATTGATCTCCATGCTGATAGCACAGAGCTGCTTGGGATTCTCTATTTCTCCTCTCTTTGCCCCCCTCCTATTCACTTGCTCAATCTCTCTCTCAAAATAAATATATAAACATTTTTTAAAAGTTAAAAAAAATGGGCAAAAACCATAAATAGATATTTCTCCAAAGAAGAAATGCAGATGGCCAGCAGGCACATGAAAGGATGCTTATCATCACTTAGCATCTGGGAACTGCGAATCAAAACTACAATGAGATATCACCTCGCACCTCTCAGAATGGTTTAATTCCATAGAAGAAACAACAGATGTTGGTGAGGTTGTATAGAAAAATGAGCCCTCAAGCACTGTTTTTGGGAATGCAAGCAGGTATAGCAACTTCGGTAAACGGTATGGAGGTTCCTCAAAGAGTTAAAAATAGAACAACCCTATAACCCAGCAATCACACTACTTGGCATTTACCCAAAGAATATAATAACACTCATGCAAAGGGATACATGCACCCCTATTTTATAGCAGCTTTTTATAGAACCGAAAATACGGAAAAAGCCCAAGTGTCCATCAATTGAGCAGTAGATAAAGAAGATGTGCTATCCTTGTTATGATGTGCACTGGGTGTTATGCACAAGTGATGAATCACTAAATTAAAAATAATATGTCCCATATATGTGTGTGTTTATATATACATATATATATATACACACACACACATAAATATGCCATATGTTTATATAGACACACACAATGGAATATTATTCATCCATAAAAAAGAATGAAATCTTGCCATTTACAATGACGTGTATGGAGGCAGAAGGTATAAAGCTAAGCAAAATAAGTCACTCAGAGGAAGACAAATACTGTGTGATTCCACTCATATATGGAATTTAAGAATCAAAACAACAACAACAACAACAACAAAAAAGGAAAAAAGTGAAAGGGAAGACACAAACCAGTAAATAAACTTTTAATGACACAAAACAAACTGATAGTTCGCAGAAGCAAGGTTGAGAGCTGGTTAAATAAGTGCAAGGACTAAGGAATGCACTTGTGATAAGCATAGGTTGACGTATGAAATTGTGGAATCACTATCCTGTATATCTGAAAGTAAAGAAAACTGTATGTTAACTAACTAGAATTAAAACAAAACCTTTAAATAAAAAAGTAGTGTTTGAGAAAATATTTTAAAATATTTATATAAAAAATAAAATAAATGGGCCTGAAAGAGAAATGTAGATTGCCACCTGGTGGACAGAACTGGAATTGTTCACATTCCTGTGACTTCCTTAGAATGTTTAGAAATCTGAGCCCCCTTCAAAAAAACAAAACAAAGGAACATTGTGCAAGATGATGGAGAAGTAGGGAGTTCTATACATTTTGCCCCCCTGCATCTATCAATCTAAGAAGAACTGAAGCCACAGCATTCTGATCTGCAAGAGTCTGGGAGGAAAGGAGACAGAGTCCTCTAAGAAGACAGCCTCATAGGTGCATGAGTGTGCACTGGGGAAGATAAAAACGGGCTGGGACCTGGAGGCTCGGAGGGTTGTGAGCCCCCCACGTAAAGCTGCGCACAGCTGCGGAGAGAGGAGGGGCAGAGAAAGAGAGGCTGAAAATGTTCACAGAGCTGTCTCTAGAGAAGAGAAAAACCTCCGTCTGGGACAGAGAGGGACCCTATCATCTCATCTGTAACTGCTGGGTGCAGGAAGAGAGATCCTTTCTCTCCAGCTGGGGCGCTTTCCTAGGCCTTGGTGCCCCATCCCAGGAGGCGCCAGGAGAAACTGCTCCCCCTCCCTATCCCTGGATAGAAAGCCTCCCACCAGTGGGAGGACATCTCATCTTGGGCAATATCATTAAAGTGCGTGGACTAGGATCTGGAAATGAGGCGCAGCTTGGAAAATGCAACTTGGCCTGCCAGCGGCACAGGAAGACGACCCAAAAGAGTGAATTGCAGTGCTTGGTTCAAGAAGGGACTAGGGCGCTGCCATTCTTCTCCCCACAACTACCAAGGGAGGGCCTCGGGGAGCAGGCTCATGGGACCCGCAATGGAGGTGAGAACTGCCTACAGCAAACCATGCACATCCACACTAGAGAGCTGCTTTTTGTTTTTTCTGGAGCCTGGACAAACCAACATAGATGCATTGCTGTGATTAGATCAATTTCTTGCTCTTCAGATATATTTTCACTTAGTTCATTCTTATCTCTCCCCTCCACTGGACTGGGCATGTGGGACACTGGTTTGCCTAAACAGTCATACTTAATCCATTCTCTTGATGCTACTTTCCATTCTCTCTCTCTCTCTCTCTCTCTCTCTCTCTCTCTGGAACAATCAGACTATATCATTTTTTTTTTTTGGTAACATTATCTTCTTTTTTTTTCTCCTCACCACCTACCATATTCTCCTCTTTCTCTCTCTGAATTAAGCCTTTTAGTCTCTCTGCCTGATCATCATTCAATTTCACTTCCTCCATACCCCTGTCACTGCTCTTCCAAGAGCACTACCTCTATCCTACTCTTTATTTGTAGCTGGGATTTCTGGTTTTGTGCTTTTAGACTGTCTTGTATCTTGTGTTGTTTTTGTGCCCACCTCCTTTTTTTCCATTTCTTTTCTTGCCCCTTTTGGTTGGCTTGATTGTTTGATTGATCTATATGTTTGTATGTTTTTGTTCCCTGTGTGTTTGTCTGTCTGTTTTCCTTTTCAGGGATACCTCAGGAAACAAGCCAAAGTACACATGGTGGAGAATCCCAAATATCACTGAGTAGAGAAATAAAACAACCAAAGGCACAACAAGAGAAACCCAGAGACACCATTAAAAAAATGCTTCTTGAAAGGACAGAAATTAGACTGTCAATGAGCCTCCTTTAATATAGCAATACTCGCAGGTGCAGAGTGCATAACAAGCTTTTAAAATGGACAAGGGACAAAAAGTTAGCCAAAATGATGAAACGTAAGAACTCTCCTCTAAAGAAATACCAGCTACAGAATTGTTAAAAACAGATATAAGCAATATAACGGAGCAAGAATTTACAAAAATTGTCATAGAATTAATCACTGGGCTTTAAAAAAGCATGGAAGACATCAGAGAAGTTATTGATACAAAGACAAGGAACTGTAAAAAGAGCTGTGACGAGTTTTAAAATGCTATAAATAAGGTGCATAATAAAATGGAGGCTACCACTGCCTGGATTGAAGAGGCAGAGAAGAAAATAGGTGAATTAGAAGACACAGTTATAGAAGAAGAGGAAGCCAAGAAAAAGAGAGAGAAATTGATCCAGGAGCATGAAAGGAGAATTTGAGACCTGAGTGATACAATCAAACGGGACAATATTCATATCATAGGAGTTTCTGGAGAAGAAGAAAGAGAAAAAGGTCTTGAAGGAGTGCTTGATCAAATTATAGGTGGGAACTTCCCCAATCTGGGGAAGGAAATAAACATAGAAAACCAAAGGCACAAAGAACTCCCCTAAGACGTAACTTGAATCAGCCTTCAGCACAACATGTCATAGTGAAACTGGCAAAATATAAAGACAAAGAGAGAATTCTGAAAGCAGCTAGGGATCAAAGGGCACTAACATACAAAGGGAAACCTATCAGAGAGGTTAAAGACCTATCTACTGAAACTTGGCAGGCCAGAAAGGAATGGCAGGAAATCTTCAATGTGATGAATAGAAAAAACATGCAGCCAAGAATCCTTTATCCAGCAAGCCTGTCATTTAAAATAGGAGAGATAAAGGCTTTCTTAAATTAAAAAAAAAATAGAGAGAATTCATCACCATCAAACAAGCCCTACAAGAAATCCTAAGAGGGACTCTATGAGGGAAATGGTGCAAAGAATTCAAGGTATCAGAGACACCACTATAAACATGAACCCTACAGAGAACACAATGACTTTAAACTCATATTTTTCAAAAATAACACTGGATGTAAATGGACTAAATGCTCCAATAAAATTACATAAGGTAGAAGAATGCATCAATAAAACAAAATGCATCTATTTGTTGTCTACAAGAGGCTCATTTTAGACCTGAAGACACCTTCAGATTGAAAGTAAGGGGATAGAGAAATATCTATCATGTGACTAGAAGTCAAAAGAAAGCCAAAGTAGCCATACTTATATCAGACAAACTGGACTTTAAAGTAAAGGCAGTAACAAAAAATGAAGAAGGACATTATTTAATAATTACAAGTTTTCTCCATCAGGAAGAACTAACAATTATAAACATCTATGTGCCAAATTCAGGAGTACCCAAATACATAAAACAATTACTCACAAACAGAAACAATCTTATTGATAAGAAATTGCTAATTGGAGGGGATTTTAATACTCCACTTTCAGCAAGGGATATGTCAAATAGACAGAAAATCACCAAGGAAACAGTGGACCTGAAAAATACATTGGGTCAGATGGACTTGACAAATATATTTAGAACTCTGCATCCTGAGGCTAGGGAATTCACTTTCATCTTGAGTGCACCTGGCACATTCTCCAAGATAGATCACATACTGGGTCATAAAGCAGCACTCCATAAATATAAATGAACTGCGATCACATCATGCACACTTTCAGATCACAATGCTATGAAACTTGAAATAAATCACAGGAAAAAGTCCAGAAACCCTCCAAAACCAGGGAGGTTAATGACCACTCTACTAAGGAACAAATGGTTCAATCAGGCAATTAGAGAAGAAATTTAAAAATATGTGAAAACATATAATGAAAATGATATTACAACAATCCAAACTCCCTGGGATGCAGCAAAGGCAGTCCTAAGAAGAAGTATACTGTAAAGCAGACCTATTTCAAGAAACCAGAAGAAGTGCAAATTCAAAATCTAAGAGAGCACATAAAGAAACTAGAAAGGGAATAGTAAGAGCACTCCAAAACCAGCAAAAGAAGAGAAATAATAGAGATCAGGACAGAAATAAACAATATAGAATGCAAAAAACAGTTGAACAAATCAATGAAACAAAGAGTTTATTTTTTCAAAAAATAAACAAAACTGATAAACTTCTAGCCATGCTTCTCAAAAAGAAAAGAGAGAGCACCCAAAAAGACAAAATCACGAATGAAAATGGATCTATTGCAACCAATTTCTCAGAAATACAAGCAATCATCAGGGAATACTGTGAAAAATTATATGCCAACAAACTGGACAATCTAGAAGAAATGGAGAAATTCCTAAACACATATGCACTACCAAAATTCAATCAGGAGGAGACAGAAAATCTGAACAAACCCATAACCAGTGAAGAAATCAAATCAGTTGTAAAAAATCTTCCAACAAATAAATGTCTGTGGCCAGATGGCTTCCTTGGGGAATTCTACCAGACATTTAAATCACAGTTAATACCAATTCTTCTCAAGCTTTTCCAAAAAAATGGAAAGAGAAGGAAAAATAGGAAGTTTTCCTTCTATTTCTATTTTTATGTTTTTTAATATTTATTAATTTAATAGTAAAATATTCCATTTTATTATTCTGTGAAGAGAGTATCACTTTGATTCCCATACCAGACAGAGACCCAACAAAAAAAGAGTACAGGCCAATATTCTTTATGAATACAGATGCAAAAATGCTCAACAAGATACTATCAAATCAAATTCAACAACATATAAAAAGAATTATCCACCATGATCAAGTGGGATTCATTCCTGTGTTGAAGGTCTGGTCCAATATTTGCAAATCCATCAATGAGGCACATCACGTTAACAAAAGAAAAGATAAAAAGTGTATGATCCTGTCAATAGATGTAGAAAAGGCATTTGATAAAATACAGCACCCTTTCTTAATAAAAATACTCAAGAAAGTTGGGATAGAAGGAACTTACTTAAACATCATAAAAGCCATTTATGAAAAGCCCACACCTAATATCATCCTCAATGGGGAAGAACTGAGAGCTTTCCCCCTGAGATCAGGAACATGACAGGGGTGCCCACTCTCACCACTGTTGTTTAACATAGCGTTCAAAGTCCTAGCATCAGCAATCAAACAACAAAATGAAATAAAAGGCATCAGAATTGGCAAAGATGAAGTCAAACTTTCACTTTTCGCAGATGACATGATACTCTACATGGAAAACCCGACCAACTCCACCAGAAGCCTACTATAACTGATCCATGAATTCAACAAAGTCACAGGCTATAAAATCAACATACAGAAATCGATTGCATTTTTATACACAAATAAAGAAGCAACAGAAAGAGAAATCAAAAAACAGATCCCATTCACAATTGCACAAAATAACATAAAATACCTAGGAATAAGTCTAACCAAAGATGTAAAAGATCTGTACAGTGAAAACTATAGAAAGTTTATGAAGGAAAATGAAGAAGACACAAAGAAAGGAAAAAACATCCCATGCTCCTTGATCGGAAGAATGCATTGTTAAATGTCAATACTACCCAAAGCAATCTGCACATTCAATGCAATACCGATCAAAATTGCACCAGCATTCTTCTAAAAGCTAGAACAACTATCCCAAAATTTGTAAGGAACCACAAGAGACCCCAAATAGCCATAATAATATTGAAGAAGAAAACCAAAACGGAAGGCATCACAATCCCAGACTTTAGCCTCTACTGCAAAGCTGTCATCATCAAGACAGTATGGTATTGGCACAAAAATAGACACATAGACCAATGGAATAGAATAGAGAACTCAGAATTGGACCCACAAATGTATGGTCAATTAATCTTTGATAAAGCAAAAAAGAGTATCCAAATTACAAAAGACTGCCTCTTTAACAGATGGTGCTGGGAGAACTGTACAGCAACATGCAGAAGAATGAAACTAGACACCTTTCTTACATCATACACAAGCATAAACTCAAAATGTCTGAAGGACCTGAATTTGAGACAAGAAACCATCAAAACCCTCGAGGAGAAAGTAGGAAACAACCTCCTTGACCTCAACCGCAGCAATTTCCTACTTGACACATCCCCAAAGGCAAGGGAATCAAGAGCAAAAATGAACTATTGGGACCTCATCAAGATTAAAAGCTTCTGCATTGCAAAGGAAACAATAAAAAAAAAAACTAACAGGCAATCGAAAGAATGAGAAAAGATAGTTGCAAATGGCATACTGGATAAAGGTCTAGTATCCAAAATTTACAAGGAACACACCAAACTCCATACCCGAAAAATGAATAATCCAGTGAAGAAATGGGCAGAAGACTTGAACAGACACTTCTCCAAAGAGGACATCCAGATGGCCAACAGGCACAAGAAATGATGCTCATTGTCACTCAGCATCAAAGAAATACAAATCAAAACCACACTGAGATACCACCTCATGCTGGTCCAAGTGGCTAAAATGGACAGATCAAGAGACTAGAGATGCTGGTGAGGATGTGGAGAAACAGGCACCTTCCTACACTGTTGGTGGGAATGTAAACTGGAACAGCCTCTCTGGAAAGCAGTGTGGAGATTTCTCAAAAAATTAACATTAGATCTCCCCTAAGACCCAGCAATAGCACTGGGAAGGATTTACCCAAGGGATACAGAAGTGCTGATGCTTAGGGCCACATGTACCCCAATGTTCATAGCAGCACTGTCAACAATAACCAAATCATGGAAAGAGCCTAAATGTCCATCACCTGATGAGTGGATCAAGAAGATGTGGTTTATATATACAATGGAGTATTACATGGCAATGATGAAGAATGACATCTGGTCATTTGTGGCAACATGTATGGAACTTGAGGGTGTCATGCTAAATGAAATAAGTCAGGCAGAGAAGGACAGATTCCATATGTTTTCACTCATAAGTATAACAGGAGAAACTTAACAGAAGACCATGGGGGAGAGGAAATGTGAAATAAGGAGAGGGAGGAAGGCAGATCATGAGAGACTATTGAATACTGAAAACAAACTGAATGTTGAAGGGGGAGGAGGAAAGGAGAAAGAGGGTGATGGACACGGAAGAGGGCACTAGTGGGGATGAGCACTGGGTGTTATATGGAAACCAATTTGACAATCAACTATTTATAAAAAATAAAAATTAAAAAAAAGAAAAAATATATGGAAGCAAATGAAAATGAAAACACACAGTCTTAAAAGTAAAATACATTGAAACTTTCCCAAAAAGCAAGAAAAGTCCCAAATACATAATCGCATACCTAAAGGAACTAGAAAGGTAACAGCAAAGAGAGTCCAAAGCCAGCAGAAGAAGAGAAATAAGAGAGATTACAGCATAAATAAACAATAAAGGATCCAAAAACATAGTAGAATAGATCAATGAATCTAAGAACTGGTTTTTTGAAAGAATAAACAAAATTGATAAACTCTTAGCCAAATTTCTCAAAAAGAAAAGAGAGAAGACCCAAATAGATAAAATCATGAATGAAAGAGGAGAGATCACAGCCAACACCACAGAAAGACAAACAATTATAGGAGAATACTATGAAAAAGTATATGCCGACAAACTGGAGAATCTGGAAGAAATGGACAAAGTCCTAGACATTCACACAGCTCACAAAACTCATATGGGAAGAAATAGAAAATTTGAACAGGCCAATAACCAGGAAAAAAAAATGAATCAATTATCAAAAATCTCCCCCCAAAAATGAGTCCCAGGCCAGATGGCTTTCCAGGGGAATTATCCCAGACATTTACAGAACAGTTAATACCTGTTCTCCTCAAACTGCTCCAAAAAACATAAACGGAAGGACAGCTTCCAAACTCATTCTATGAAGCCAGCATTACCTTGTTTTCAAAGCCAGACAAAGACCCCATTAAAAAGGAGATTTACAGGCCAATATCCCTGATGAACCAAGATACAAAAATTCTCAATAAGATACAAGAAAATTGAATTCAACAGTACATCAAAGGAATTATTCACAATGATCAAGTGGGATTTATTCCTGGGCTGCAGGATGGTTCAATATTTACAAATAAATCAACATGATACACCACATTAATAAAAGAAAGGATAAGAACGATATGATCCTTTTAACAGATGCAGAAAAAGGATTTGACAAAATACATTATCCATTCTTGATAAAAACACTCAAGAAAACAGGAATAAAAGAAACATACCTCAACATCATAAAAGCCATATATGAAAGGCCCAAAGCTAATACCATAATCACTTGGGATGCCCACTCTCATCACTTTTGTTTAACATCGTACTGGAAATACTAGCCTCAGATATAAAATGAATCCAAATCCACAAGGAAGAAGTCAAACTCTCTTTTTTCACAATGACATGATGCTCTACATGGAAAACCTAGAACACTCCACCAAAAACCTGCTGAAGAGGACATATGCGTTCAGCAAAGTCACAGGATATAAAATCAATGTACAGAAATGGGTTGCGTTTCTTTTCTTAATTTTTTTAAATGTTTTTATTTTTGAGAGAGAGAGAGAGAGCAAGAGAGAGAGAGAGTGCAAGCGGGGTTGGTGCAGAGAAGGGGACACAGAATCCAAAGCAGGCTTCAGGCTCTGAGCTGTCAGCACAGAGCCCAGTGCAGGGCTCAAACGCTCACAAACTGTGAGATCATGATGTGAGGCGAAGTCTGACACTTAACTGACTGAGCCATCCAAGCACCCCAGTTGCATTTTTACACACCAATAATGCAGAAGAAAGAGATATCAAGGAATTGCTCCCATTTACAATAGCATCAAAACCCATAAGATACCTAGGAATAAAACTAACCAAAATGGTGAAATATCTGTATGCTTAAAACTATAGAAAGCTTATGAAAGAAATTGAAGAAGACACAAAGAAATAGAAAAACAACCCATGCTCATAGATTGGAAGTACAAATATTGTTAAAATTCCTATATTACGCAAAGCAATCGATACATTCAGTGCAATCCCTATCAAAATAGCACCAGCATCATTCACAGAACTAGAACAAACAATCCCAAAATTTGTATGGAACCAGAGGACTCCGAAGAGCCAGTGTTGAAAGAGAGAACCATAGCTAAAGGGATCACAATTCTAGACGTTAAGCTGTATTACAAAACTGTCATCATCAAAGCAGTATGGTATTGGCACCAAAACAGACGTGTAGATCAATGGAACAGAATTAAGAACCCAGAAATGGACCCACAAATATATGGCCACCTAATTTTCAACAAAGCAGGAAAGAGTCACCAATGGAAAAAAGACAGTCTCTCCAGCAAATGGTTTTTGGAAAACTGGACAGCAACGTGCATAAAAATGAAACACTTTCTTACACCATACACAAAAATAAGTTCCAAATCAATGAAAGATCTAAATGTGAGCCAGAAAACTATCAAAATTTTACAGGAGAAAACAGGCAGCAAACTCCTGAACCTTGGCTGCAGCAACTTCCTACTAAGACGTTGCTCAGAAGGCAAGGGAAATAAAAGCAAAATTAATTAATTAATTATATATATATATATATATATATATATATATATATATATATATAGAGAGAGAGAGAGAGAGAGAGAGAGAGAGAGAGGAACCTCATCACGTAAAAATCTTCTGCACTGGGAAAGAAGCAATCAACAAAACTAAAATACAACTGACAGAATGGGAGAAGTATTTGCAAATGACATATCAGACAATGGATTCATTTTCAAAATCTATAAAGAACTTATCAAACTCAACACCCCCCAAAAGAAAACCCAAAAATAATTCAGTGAAGAAATGGGCAGAAGACATGAACAGACACTTCTCAAAGAAGACACCTAGATGGCAAAGACACATGAAGTGGTGCTCAACATCACACATCATCAGGGAAATACAAACCAAAACCACAATGAGATACCACCTCACCCCCGTGAGAGTGGCTAAAATTAACAACTTAGGCAACAACAGATGTTGACAAGGATGTGGAGTAAGGGGAACCCCTTTGAATGTCTAGTGGGACTGCAAACTAGCAAAGCCACTCTGGAAAAAAGTATGAAGGCTCCTAAAAATATTAAAAATAGAACTACCCAATGACCCATCAATTGCACTGCTAAGTATTTATTCAAAGAATACCAAAATGCTGATTGTAAGGGGCACATGCACACTGATGTTTATAGCAGCACTATCAACAATAGCCAAATTATGGAAAGAGCCCAAATATCCATCTGCTGATCAATGGATAAAGAAGATATGGTACATACATACAATGAAATATTACTCAGTAAGAAAAAGAATGAAATCCTGCCAGTTGAAACAACATGGATGGAACTAGAATGTATTATGCTGAGTGAAATAAGTCAGTAGAGAATGACAGTTAACATATGATTTCACTCATATGTGGAATTTGAGAAGGCAACACATGAACATAGGGGAAGAGAAGGAAATAAAAGATTAAAACAGAGAGGGAGAAGGGTCGCCTGAGTGGCTCAGTTGGTTAAGTGACCAACTTCAGCTCTGGTCATGATCTCACAGTTTGTGGGTTTGAGCCCTGCAGCAGGCTCTGCGCTGACAGCTCAGAGCCTGGAGCCTGCTTTGGATTTGGTGTTTCTGTCTCTTTCTGCCCCTCCTCCACTCATTCTCTGTCTCTCTCAAAAATAAACATTAAAATTTTCTTAAATGAAACAAAACAAAAAACAGAGAAGGCAAACGATAAGATACTCTTAAATATAGAGAACAAACTGAGGGTTGCTAGAAGGGAGGTAGGTAGGGAGATGGGCTAAATGGGGGATGAGTAATAAGGAGGGCAATTGTTGGGATGAGCACTGGGTGTTGTATGGACGTGGTGAGTTACTGGGTTCTACTCCCCAAACCAATACTACACAATATGCTAAGTAACTGTAATTTAAATACATACATAAAAATAAAAACCACAGCTAACATCATCCTTAACGGTGAACAACTGAGCAATTTAATTCTAAGATCAGGGAAAAAATAAGAAGGTCCACTCTCACTACTTTAACTCAATATGATACTGGAAGTCCTAGCCACAAAAATTAGACAACAAAATGAAATAAAAGGGATTCAAATTAGTAAAGAAGAAGTAAAATTTCCACTATCTGAAGATGACATGATACTTTATATAGAAAACCTGAAAGGCTCCACCAAAAAACCACTAGAACTAATAAATGACTTAAATAAGATTGCAAGATACAAAATCAATGCACAGAAATCAGCTGCATTTTTATACACTAATAATGACATACTAAAAAGTGAAATTAAGAAAATAACCCCATTTATAATTGCACCAAAAAGAATAAAATATCTAAAAACGTACTTAAGGAGGTGAAAGACCTATCCTCTGAAAACTATAAAATATGTGATTTCACTCATATGTGGAATTTAAGAAACACACAGATGCACCTAGGGGGAGGGGAAAAATAAAAACAGAAAGAGAGGAAAACCATAAGAGACTCTTAACGACAGACAACAAACTGAGGATTGCTGGAGGGTATGTGGGTGGGGAATGGACTAAAGGGGTGATGGGCATCAAGGAGGGCACTTGTCAGGATGAGCACTGAGTGTTACATGTAAGTGATGAATCACTTGGTTCTACTCCTGAAACCAATACTACACTCTGTGTTAACTAACTTGAATTTAAATAAATAAATTTAAAAATATATTAATGGAAAAAACGGGTAATGCAAAGATATCCCATGCTCATGAATTAAAAGAACCAATATTGTTAAAATGTCTGTGCCACTTAGAGCAATCTAGAGATTTCACGCAATTCCTATCAAATACCAACAGCATTTTTCACAGAGCTAGATCAAATAATCCTAAAATTGGTATGCAACCACAAAAGACCTTGAATAGCCAAAGCAAGCTTGGAAAGAAGAGTAAAGCTGGAGGCATCACAAAACTAGCCTTCATGTTATATTACAAAGCTGTAGTGATCAATACACTATGATAATGGCAAAAAAATAAAAATAGACACACAGATCAATGGAGCAAAATAGAAAACCAGAAATAAACCCATAATTATATGGTCAATTAATCTTTTACAAAGGAGAGAATATCCAATGGGAAAAAGACAATCTCTTGCACATATGGCTCTGGGAAAACTAGACAGTTACATAAAAAGAATAAAACTGGACCACTTTCTTACACAATACAAAAATAAATGCAAAATGGAAATATCTTCCCACACGTGTTAGAAAGGCTAAAGTCACAAACACAAAAAAATTAGAAGTGGTGATGAGAATATGGAGAAAAAAAGCCCTTGTGAACTTTTGCTGGGAATGCAAATTGATAAAGCCATTATGGTAAACTGTATGGAATTTCCTCCAAAATGTAAAAATCGAACTACCATATGATCCAGAATTTCTGGCTATTTAACCAAAGAAAATGAAAATACTGATACAAAAAGATATAATTTCTCTATTTTTGTTGCAATATTATTTACTATAGCCGAGAAATGGAAACAACCCACGTGTTAATACACAAAATAATGGATAAAGATGAAATGATATATGTAATATATATCTCATATCAAGTCACTTGAACCTTATCAATAGACCACTCTGTTCCATTCTTTGGTAAATCTTACAATTATTTTACTGATGATAGACCACCATCTCCCAAAATACTCCAACTGCTTTCATTTCTGTACATCAAAACTGACCCACTTACCCAATGGTTCAGTAATATACAATGGAATGTTACAATAAACCATTGGGTAGAATAAAATCTTGCCATTTGCAACAATACGAATAGGTCTAAAAGGTATAACGCTAAGTGAAATAAGTCATACAAATACTATATTAATTCACTGATATGTCGAATTTAAGAAACAAAACAAACAAAAAAGAGACCAAAAAACCTCAGATTCTTAAATACAGTGAACAAACTGGTGGCTGCCAGAGAAGGCTTGGTGGGAGATGAATGAAATAGATAAAAGGGACAAAGAGCAAAATCATATTATGAGCACAGAGAAATGTATAGAAGTGTTGAATCATTTTGTACATTTAAAATTAATATAGCACTGTATTGTGAACTTGAAAGTTGGTTTGAGAGTTCTAGAGCTCTCACCATATCAACAACAAGAAAATAATAATTATGTAAAGTTAAATATGTGTTAATCTGCTTCACTGTGGTAAATGTTTTGCAATTTATACAGGCACCAAATAATCATATTGTACACTTTAAACTTAGGCAATGTTGGGGCACCTGGGTGTTTCAGTTGGTTAAACATTTGACTTCAGCTCAGGTCATGATCTCACAGTTAGTGGGTTCGAGCCCCATGTCAGGCTCTAGGCTGACAGCTCAGAACCTGGAACCTGCTCCAGATTCTGTCTCCCTCTTTCTCTTCTCCTTCCCTCACTCATGTTTTGTCTCTCAAAATAAATAAATGTTAGGGGCACCTGGGTGGCTCAGTTAAGTGTCAACTTTGGCCCAGGTTATGATCTCTCAGCCCATGAGTTCAAGCCCCACATCAGTCTCTGTGCTGACAGCTCAGAGCGTGGAGTCTGCTTCAGATTCTGTTTCTCTCTTTCTCTCTCTCTGTCTCTGTCCCTCTCCTGTTCACACTCTGTCTCTCTCTCAAAAATAAATAATAAAAACACTTTATAAAAAATGTGTTAAAAATAAAATAAAATAAAAAATAAACTTGGCAATGTTAATCCATTATATATCAGTAAAACTGGAGAAAAACTTATTGAATACACTTGCACACACAAACGGAAACATATATGGCAGCTTTGGGGTCATTGTTTATTTCATTCCACCAAAATGTAAACTTTTATGATGTACTCCCCCCACACCCAAACCTTGAGCTCTTCCTCAAAAATTTTTTTTTTGAAGATCCTTCTAATTTTCTTGAATAGCTTTTATTCATTACCTATTTATAATTGCTGTGCAATTTCCCATGATATGGATGTACCAGAATTTATTCAACCATTATCAGACTGGTTGTTGCCAATATCTGAGTAAACAATACCACAAAAATTACACATCTACAAGCGTTAAGCATTAATACTTTTATTTCATTTATTTCAGAAAATTTTCCAAGGGCAATTCCTAAGAAAAATTTGAAGCAACATTTAATTTAATAAATTGTATTCCAAAAAATTCATAGCAGTATATCGTTGTAGACTCTGGGTCTAAAATTCTTTCTTTTCTTAGCAAGAAAGTTGGGTTCAGAATTAAAACAAGAGATGGCTAATGTCCGGGAAAAGACAAAAGCCCCAGATAAGGGTCTCTGCCCTGTTTTTATTAGGATCGGAAGGCTTACAAAGATGGTGATGGACGTGCACAGAGACAATGAAACCGTGAACATTAACTTGGGGTTGTAAGGGAAAGGGGGTCTTGAAGCTATGCGGGGTTAGGGGTTTGAGTTAATATAAAACAAAATCCTGGCGCTGGGGATTCAGGCGGAAGGTTCTTTACAGAGAAATGAGGCTCCACGTCTGTTTATCTTAGCTAGCCTATGGGATGAAACAGGTGGGCAGGTAACGGTAGGGTTAACAAGACACCTTTTCTTTTGTTAATCATCTCCACTCTGGCAGCTTCTCCCACAGAGCAGTGGTCTATAGCCCTATTTACCCACTTAACCTAACTTGGTCCTTCCTTCCTGTGAAAGCAGCTTTCTGCTCTAGTACTAAATTTGGGGGGTGGGGTGCATTTTTCTCCCTGAATGCCTAATCTTGCTTAACTCATATACCTTTGTATTGGAAGCCATTGCCCCCTCTCTACTCTGGGTGGCTTTGCATAACCCCTCTCTATCATGGGGGCCTCTGCCTCTCTCTGCTCTATTCTGAGGTCCTAATCTTGTTTACCCAAGCTTAGGTGTGAGCATTCTATGGCTTTGTATTTCTATATGCCTTGTTAACCCATTGGTGTAAGCCTGGGGAAATCCTAAACTTACTTCCTACAGCATGTATTTATACTAGCAAAGCATAAAGATGCCTTTTTCCACACATCATATCCACCAATAGATTTTAGAGTGCTTTATGGTTTGTGATGAGCTGAGCAGTCTTAATTGATTTGCATTCCCCATGGGGCATGGCCTGTTACTGTTAATTATGAGTTTTGCAACATATTTCATTCATAAACTTTTGTTATTATTCATATGGGCTGGTAACAGAATCAGATCTTTAATCACAGAAAACCAAAGAAAATTTTATCTACATCAAGAGAATCTTGACTTGGGCCTTATTGGGACTCATAATTTTAACAGAAGTTTCTCTCTTCTGTCATGTGAAAGTTGGGATTGCCCAAGATTGCATGGTCACAATGTCAGAGACAAGCCTTTCATGGATCCCTTCACAGCTCTTCATCTCAGTAGCAGCTGATTCACTTTCTTGCCTAAACTCTGTGTTCTGCCCCCTAGAGGCATCATCCACTCTGCTCATGTGCAGCCATCTGTGTTTGCATAAGTTTCCACATGGAGTCATGGGTCTCATTTTGAGCAGTCTGATGCAACTCCCCATTAATATTCATAAAACAAACTGAGAAATTTTACTCACCTCTATTGGTCACTTGAATATTATTGTTGGTCCAATCTGTTCCATTTTTGGGTAAACCTTACAATTTACATAGACCACCATTCTCCAAAATACTCCAATTGCTTTCATTTCTGTGCATCAAAGGTGACTCACCCAATTATTATACATGAATGACAGCGTCTTAAAAGTATTCCATAAGGAAAAAGTTCCGAATATGTACTGATTCCACAGTCTATTGACCATATACCACGGCCGAAGGGCACCTTCTCTAGATAGCTGACAAGTAATTAAGCTTTTTAAGACCTTTATCTCCACTTTCTAACTTGAGTTACAACTGCCCTCACTGGATGAGGGATCTGAAGCTAGTGCTAAAGAGAGCTTTCAAAGACTTTAAGTCAAGAGAAAACCCTTGGGGTGGCTGGGTGGTTCAATCAGTTAAGCATCTGACTTCTACTCAGGTCATGATCTCAGTGTTCACAGGATCAAGCCTCATGTCTGGATCTGTGCTGACAGCTTAAAGCCTGGAATTTGCTTTGGATTCCATATCTCTGTCTCTGTCTCTCTCTCTTTCTCTCTCTCTCTCTCTCTCTCTCTCTCTCTCTCTCTGCCCCTGCCTCTCCATCTCTCTCTCAAAAATAAAATATATTAAAAAATCGAAATTAAAAAAAGAGAAAACCCAACTACAGTTGCTAATGGCAGACATTATTTTTACTCAAAGCTAGGTACATCAATTTCTGAAGGGAGAATCTTTTTTGAACTATACATAAACTGACTCTTGCTAATCTGAGTGACTAGGAAAGTTTCTACACAAGGCAAACATGGTGAATAGAGCCAACATGTCAAGTTTTCCAGGGAATTCAGGAGAATTATTATTGTTTTTCTTAATAAAAGTCATTCCTTTTTACATATAAATCACATTTGCCTTTCCTAAGAAGTTGGTACTTCTAACAACAGGAATTAACAAGACCTGAATCACCAATAACACCAAACAGAGGTAAGACTCAAGGAGAAATGCCTAAAAATTGCGGGCACAAAAAGAGAAGATTGGAACTTTGTCTATGATTATAAACTGGTATGAAGAACAGCAGTTGAGTGAATCCATTTTGGAAACAAATGATTAGAAACTGAGAGAAATTTCCTGACAAATTTTTTATGATTGAAGTAGTATTGTCAGTGGTGAGTGATGTGGTTTGCCCACAGGACTACAGCAAAGTTCTTTGCACCAAAACAATGTGATTGCGGGCGCTCCTAGAGTCTTTACTCTTGACTCTAGGTAGCTGTTTTCCACCTTGATATCTATGTGTTCTGTTTAGAGACTGGATGCTTGCTCAGGACTTTCTGAAAAGCCCTCACCACATCTTTGTTCCTCAAGCTGTAGATGAGTGGATTTAGCATGGGTGTGAGGACAGTGCAAAATACAGACACAGCCTGTTCTTTCTCAGGAGTGTGGGAGAAACCAGGGGTCATGTACATATAAACACATGGTCCTAGATAAAAACTGACCACGGTAAGATGAGATGAGCACGTGGCCAAGGCTTTGCTCCTGCCTTGGGAAGTTTTTAGACGAATAACAGCAAGGAAGATGAAAGTGTAGGAAGCCATGATAAGTCCAAAAGGGACAATGATAAAAGCAATGCCCATCACAAAGACCACCAGCTCATAGGTGGAAGTGTCTTTGCATGAGATCTTCATGATTGCTGGCATCTCACAGAAGAAATGCTGGATTTCTCTTGAGCCACAGATAGGTAGACTCATGGTATAGAATGTGTGGGCTGTGGAAGCTAATATGCCCCCAATCCAAGACACTATGGTCATTTGCACACAGACCCTGTGATTCATAATGACTACATATCTTAAAGGGTTACAGACAGCTACATATCGGTCATAGGCCATAAGGGTCAAGAGAATGCATTCAGCACCCCCAAGAGTAAAGAAGAAAAATATCTGGGTTCCACAGGCAAGATGTGTGATGTCTTTTCTTCCAGAGAAAAAGTTTATCATCATCTTTGGAACGGTGCTGCTGATTAGGGCCAGATCTATGAAAGAGAGCTGGCTGAGAAGAAAGTACATTGGGGTGTGGAGCCTCATGTCTATCCATATAAGAAAGAGTAGAATAAAGTTCCCAGTGACTGCAGAAAGGTAGATGAGGATGATAATGTAGATAAGGATGCTAACATACTTCATATTGGGGAAGAGTCCTGAGAGAATAAAATCTGTTGTTAATGTCTCATTTTCTCCCTCCATGGCTATGACTGATCTGGTTGAACCCAAAGAAGAAGGCAAGAACAACAAAAGCAAATGAAACATTATAGGACCTCTCAAAATATTTTTTCTTGTTGATAAGTTATTGTTATAAGAATGCAAGATAAAATAAAACTTTACAAATTTCAGTGACTTATGACAAGTGTGTTTCTTTTCCTCATGTTGGTGGGTCCATTTTGCTTTAAGCTGAAGATCAGGCACAGATATACTTCACAACATGTTTCTCAGTCTGCAGCTTGCTCTTCTCGAGGAAAATGTCAAAAGCTAAACACGTGCAAGCAGAATCACATGATCTCCCCTGAGGCCTGAGCTCAAGATTGACTCTACCATTTCCAACCACATTCCACCAACTAAAGCAAGTCACACATAAAGAGTCCAACATCAGTAGTGTAAGGAAGTAAGCTCAACGTACAGTGAATCATGAAAGCATAGGGAGTGAAGAAGGGATGGGAAGCAATTAATATAATCTGTGTTTCTCAAAGATCCTAGATCACCATCCTCAGTTTCATGATCTTGTTGCTGGGTTTTCAGACATTTCATGATTTAATTCTTTTTTAAATTACGTAGTCTTCACACTCAACATGGGGCTTGAACTCATGACCCGAAGATCAAGAGTCTCATGCTGTACCAACTGAGACAGATAGGCGTCCCCCATGATTCAATTCTTAATCTTCTGTTTAATGTTTTCTTTTTTTTAAAGTTTTTTTAAATGTTTTTATTTTTGAGAGAGACAAAGAGACAGTGTGAGCAGAGGAGGGTCAGAGAGACAGGGAGACACAGAATCTGAAGACAGGCTCCAGGCTCTGAGCTAGCTGTCAGCACAGAGCCTGATGCGGAGCTCGAACCCACAAACCATGAGATCATGACCTGAGCCGAAGTTGGATGCTCAACCAACTGAGCCAGGCACCCCTATTTAATGTGTTCTGTTATGCCCCAATAATTAAGATCTATGGATTTCCTATGATCACAAACTAATTTCACTATGGTGAATAACTCAAGGCCATGTGTATCCATTTAATACATGCACAGTTAGGTATGCAGCCTGTAAACACATAAACACTTAGCAGTCCTTTGCCTGTGGATCTGGTTACATAAATCCATAGAAGAAACCATACATGGGTATGAAGTAGAGTGCCAAGAAAAAAAATCTGTTATTATCCCTGTATTTGAATGGAATCTGGGATGTCATTTCCTAAAACATCACACATAAACCAAGAAATGAATGGATATAGTCAGTGATGTGTTCTCCTTTAGATTTATTCATAGGAGCTCAGTATGAACCACATCAGGATAAACTCAGACATAATGATTATCAGGTTCCGAAAGCTGTTTAACAAACAATTGCTTTGTGCCTATGTTCAAGAGGGAAGCCAATCCTCCCTACAAGTTTACAGAAGTGAAAATGGAGAATTTTCTACTCTAAGAAGTTGGAACAAGCTAGAAGAAACTAAGCACGATATGTAAATTTTTAGGAGCATGAAACTAATTACTCAGATGGGATTTAGGCATTAAGAAAATATAAATTTAGGGGCACCTGGGTGGCTGAGTCAGTTAAATGTCCAACTTTGGCCCAAGTCATGATCTCACTGTTCATAAGTTCAAGCCCGAGTCAGGCTCTGTGCTGACAGCTCAGAGCCTGGAGCCTACTTCAGATTCTCTCTCTCTGTCTCTCTCTCTCTCTCTCTCTCTCTCTGTCTCTCTCTCTCTCTCTCTCTCTCTCTCTCTCTGTGTGTGTGTGTGTGTGTGTGTGTGTGTGTATGTGCATGCGCATGCCTCCTCTCCTTGTACTCTCTCTCAAAAATAAATAAACATTAAGAAAACTTAAAGAAAACATAAATTTACAAGAAAACTATAGAACAGAAAAATGCACTTGAGGCATGGAGTAAAGGAAAGATTTCAAAAGGAAAATTCTGGTTGAAACATGAAAAGTCTATTAAGATTTTTCACTCTCCCAACCAACATTACTAAGGAGCGCATCCTGGTGACACCAGTGGTGATATGTAACTTCCTATTAAAAACATGAAGATGCACCAAAGGTTTACTGTTAATGCTGCTTCATTGATGTTTACTAGGTTTGTTTACACAATAATTATGTCTTCTCATCAGCTGACTACTGAATTTTCAGGTCGAGGCTATGGAATGCTCTTAGCGACAAGAATGTGGAAGTTGAAAAAGGAATCAGATCCGAGGGGTAATTTAATTTATTAAAATATTCTTTTATATTTTTTTTATTTGAGAGAGAGAGAAAGCATGTGTGGGGGAGGGACAGAGAGAGAGAGAATCCCAAGCAGGCTCCACTCCAAGTGCAGAGCCCCACATGGGCCTTGATCCCATGACTGTGAGACCATGACCTGAGCTGGAATCATGATTCTGTCACCTAACTAAGTGCTCCAGTAAAAATGTTCTTAATGTTTGCCCCATATTCTTAAAGTTGCACACAGTTAATTGAAGTAAATATTCTCCCCTGGATTCTCACGTTGCTGTGAAGGATGCTATTCAGGGAAAATACTACCCTGAAGAAGGGCAAAACAGCAGATATAATTATTAAAAACAAGGTCAGTCTTTTTTTTTTCCATTTTACCTTTTTTCATGTACCTACACACACTGGATTTTCCTCATCACATGTTTCCCCAAGTAGCGATGCTCCTCATTACTTCCTGAGGGAAGCGTGGTGTTGGGAGACTTAAATAGTTTGGTTTCCACTGCCAAACAGGAATTCTGAGATTATATACACAGCTCTACAACTATGCATGACAGCAGCAAGGGCCCCAGAGGATCCTTGAGGCAAATAGGAAACCACAGAGGAGGTAAGTCCCTAGGCCTCCAGGCTCTGATTTGTTTACCTCCAGGCATTGGGATTTTGCTCAAAACAAGACAATGGAAGAAAATTACAGTATTTATCCAAGACTATTCTACCGGGTTGCTTGAATAGTATCCGTATTTTGGCCTGTCCTGGGGTCTCATGTATTTGGGATTGATTTTCTGACTCATCAACAAGAATCACATACTTGTGAACCTTTAAGAAATTTACATGAAGATGGTAAATTTTACTTTCTCTGGTAGCAGCCACATGCAGAAGAGCTATTTACCTTTGGGAGGTTCATAAGCATTATCTGCCAGGAGAAATAGGTATTCACCATCATAAAACCTGGCCATCTTGGTTCTCAAATAATTTATTTTATAATGATTTTCACAAGTATTATATACATATATTAATAGTGAAAAGGCTTGTAAAAATGCACAATCACAAGGACATAAGTGACTAGTGAAATCCACATATGGCTCTCTCTTCCCACCTCCTTCCTTGGAGGTGATTATTGATTGATAACAAAGTGTGTATCTATCCAACCTTTTGCTATTCAATATACACAGATATAAGATTCGTCAATACATCATTTGTAACTTTTTAAAATAAATATTTATTTTGGAATGACTTTAGATGTAAAGAAAGGATATGAGAAAAATAGAGATGATTGCAGTATACCAGATTTATTTAATGTTAACCATGGCGTGTTTCTTAAAACTAAAAAATTAACATTGGTATATTACTATTAATTAAACTCTTCGTTTGGATTTCACCAACTTTTACACTGTTATTATTTTCCTCTTCCAGGAGTCAATCCAGCATACTATGTGTCATTCAGTTATCATGTTTCCTTATTCACCTCTGTTAAAAATTGTAATCAATTTATTTAATTTCAATATAGTTAGCAAAAAGTATAGTCTTAGCCTCAGGAATACAACCCAGTGATTCACCTGTTACATATGACACCCAGTGCTCCTTAATGTCCATCAACCATTTAACCCACCTCCCTCCAGCAACCCTCAGTTTGTTCTGTGTATTTCAGTCTCTTATGTTTTGCCTCTCTCTCTGTTTTTATCTTATTTTTGCTTCCCTTCCCCTATGTTCTGTTTTGTTTCTTAAATTCCACATATAAGTGAAATCAGATGATATCTGTCTTTCTCTAACTGACTTATTTTGCTTAGCATGATACACGCTAGTTCCATCCACATTGTTGCAAATGGCAAAATGTCATTCTTTTTTTAATCACTGAGTAGTATTCCATTTTGTGTGTGTGTGTGTGTGTGTGTGTGTGTGTGTGTGTGTGTACCACAACTTCTTTACCCATTTGTCATTCATCAGTAGATGAACATTTGGGCTCTTTCTATAATTTTGCTATTGTTGATAGTGTTTCTATAAACATTGGGGAAAATGTGCCTCTTAAAATCAGCATTTTTGTTTCCTTTGGATAAGTACTTAGTAGTGCAATTGCTGGGTCATTAGGTAATTCTATTTTTAATTTTTTGAGGAACCTCCATACTATTTTCCAGAGTGTCTGCACCAGTTTGCATTTCCACCAACAGTGCAAAAGGGTTCCCCTTTCTCTTCATCCTCACCCACATCTGTTGTTTCCTGAATTGTTAATTTTGGCCATTCTGACAGATGTGAGATGGTATCTCATCCTGGCTCTGATCTGTATTTCTCTGATAATGAGTGATGTTGAGCATCTTTTGAGGTGCCTCTTAGTCATTTATATGTCTTCTTTGGAAAAGCATTTATTCATGTCTTTTGCCCATTTTTTCACTAGATTACTTGTTTTTTGGGTGTTGAGTTTGATAAGTTATTTGTAGATTTTGGAAACTAACCCTTTATCTGATATGTCATTTGCAAATATTTTCTCCCATTCTGTCGGTTGCCTTTTAGTTTTGTTGGTTGTTTCCTTCTCCGTTCAGAAGTTTTCTTTATCTTTATGAGGCCCCCTATATACCAATAAAGAAGCAGAAGAGATAAACAAGAAATTGATTCCATTTACAATTGTTCCCAAAACCATAAGATACTTGGGAATAAATAAAACCAAACAGGTAAAAATTCTATATGATAAAAATTATAGAAAGGTTATGAAAGGCATACAAAGAAATGGAAAAGCATTCCATTATCATGGGTTGGAAGAACAAATATCATTAAAATGTCTATACTACCCAAAGCAATCTACACATTTAATGCAATCTCTATCAAAATAACATCAGCATTCTTCACAGAGATAGAACAAAGAATCCTTAAATTCATATGGAACCACCAAAGACCATGAATAGGCAAAGTAATGTTGAAAAAGAAAACTAAAACTGGAGGCATCACAATTCCAAACTTTTAATGTGTATTAAAAAGCTGTAATCATCAAAACAGTATGGTACTGGCACAAAAACAGACACATAGATCAATGGAACAGAATAGAAAACCCAGAAATGGACCCACAAATATCTGGCCAACTAATTTTCACCAAAACAGGAAAGAATATCCAAAGGAAAGAAGACAGTCTCTTCAGCAAATGGTGCCAGAAGAACTGGACAGCAACATGCAGAAGAATAAAAATGGACCACTTTCTTAGACCATACACAAAAATAAATTCAAAATGATGAAAGACCTAAATGTGAGACAGGAAACCATCAAAATCCTGCAGGAGAAAACAGTCAGGAACCTCATTGACAGAGGCCTTGGCAACTTCTTACTAGACATGTCTCCAGAGGCAAGGAAATTAAAACCATAATGAACTATTAGGACCTCATAATGATACATTCTTTTAAAAAGTTTATTATTTATTTTGAGAGAGAGAGCACACATGTGGATGAGTGGGGGAAAAGCAGAGAGAATCCCAATCAGGCTCCATGCTGTCCACACAGAGCCTAAGGCAGGGCTTGAATCCAGGAACTGCAAGATCATGACCTGAGCTGAAACCAAGAGTTGGACACTTAACCAACGGAGCCACCCAGGCATCCCTCTTCTGATCCATTTTTTTTTTAATGATCTTGACATTTAAAAGAGTATTGGTCAGAAATTTAGGGATGATTATCATGTAGATCATATTATGTCATGTTGGGCAACACATAGCATGAACACGAGTCATTGGTGGGGTTATTAATCTTCATCACCTGGTTAAGGTACTGTTAGCCAGGATTCCTCCATTTTAAAGCTACCACTTCCTTTCCATATCCTTTCTAAATTTTTACATATTTATTTGTTTGTTTATTTATTTTATTTAAGTTTATCGAGTGAGAAATAGAGAGACCTTGAGTAGATAGAGACAGAGAGAGAGAAAGAATCCCAAGCAGGCTTTTTGCTGTCAGCCAGGAACCCGATGGGTGGCTTAAGTACATACATCATGAGATCGTGACCTGAGCCAAAACCAAGAATCAGCCTCTTAACTGACTGAGACACCCAGGTGCCCTCATACCCAATTTTTGCTGTTTTGTTGTTGTTACCCATTTTGGTTTATAATTGATTTGATTTGATTGTTATTTTCTCAAGTTAGTTAACCTACAGTGTAGTCTTGATTTCAGGAGTACAACCCAGTAATTCATCTCTTACTTACAACACCCAGTGCTTATCCCAAAAAGTGCCCTCCTTAATGCCCATCACCTGTTTAACCCACCTCCCTCCAGCAAACCTCAGTTTGTTCTCTGTATTTGAGTTTCTTAGGGTTTGCCTCCCTCTCTGTTTTTATCTTATTCTTGCTTCCCTTCCCTTATGTTCATCTGTTGTGTTTCTCATATGACTGAAATCATATGATATGTCTTTCTCTGACTAACTTATATGTGTGTGTATATATACATATGTTTATATACACATACATATACATATCACATCTTTTTATTTTTATTTCTTTAAATTTACACCCAACTTAATTAGCAAACAGTGCAATGATTTCAAGAGTAGAATTCAATGATTCATCACTGACATATAACACCCAGTGCTCATTCCAACAACTGCCCTTTTCAATGCCCCTTGCTCATATAGCCCATCCCCCCCTACCCAAACCTCTCAAGCAACCCTCATTTGCTCTCTGTATTTAAGAGTCTCTTATGTTTTGTCCTTCTCTCTATTTTTATATTAGTTTTGCTTCCCTTCCCTTATGTTCATCTGTTTTGTATCTTAAATTCCACATATTAGTGAAGTCATAAGATATTTTGCCTTTCTCTGATTGACTTATTTCACTTATAATACACTCTAGTACTATCCATGTTGTTTCAAATGGCAAGGTTCCATCCTTTTTGATTGCTGAGTAATATTCCATTATATATCTATCTATATCTATATCTATATCTATATCTATATCTATACAACCTCACACCCCTCAGAATGGCTAAAATTATCAACTCAGGCTACAACAGATGTTGGCAAGGATGCAGAGAGAGGAGCCATTTTGCATTCCTGGTGGGAATGCAAAGTGGCACAGCCACTCTGGAAAACAGAATGGAGGTTCCTCAAAAAATTAAAAATAGAACTACCCTACGACCCAGCAATTTCACTACTAGGTATTTATCCAAAGGATAATAATTGCATTGGCTTTTCGAGGTCTTTTCTGATTCCATACATATTTTAGGATTCTTTGTTCTAGCTCTGTGAAGAATGTTAGTATTCTTTTGATAGGAATTGTATTGAATATGTAGATTGCTTTGCATACTATTGACATTTTAGCAATATTTGTTCTTCCAATCCATGAGCATGGAATGTTTTTCCATTTGTTTTTGTGCCTTCTTCAATTTGTTTCATAAGCTTTCTATAGTTTTCAGTGTATAGATTTTTCATCTCTTTGGTTAGGTTTATTCCTAGGTATTCTATAGGGTTTGGTGCAATTGTAAATGGGATTGATTTCTTGATTTCTCTTTCTGCTGCTTTATTATTGGTGTATAGATATACAACTGATTTCTGTGAATTGATTTTATAGCCTATGACTTTGCTGAATTCATGGATTAGTTCTAGCAGGGGTTTTTTTGGTGGAAATTTTTGGGTTTTCCACCTATAGTATTATGTTGACTGTGAAAGGTGAAAGGTTGACTTCTTCATTGCTGGTTTGAATGCCTTTTATTTCTTTCTGTTGTCTGATTAGTGAGGCAGGGACTTCCAAGACTATGTTGAATAAGAGTGGTGAGAGTGAACACCCTTGTGTTCCTGACCTAAGCAAGGAAAGCACTCACTTTTTCCCCATTGAGAATAATATTAGCAGTGTGTCTTTCATATATGGCTTTTATGATCTTGAAGTATGATCCTTCTATCCTTACTTTCTTGAGGGTTCTTATCAAGAAAAAATGCTGTATTTTGTCAAATGCTTTCTCTGCATCTATTGAGAGGATCATGCAGTTCTTATTATTTCTTTTATTAATGTGATGTATCACACTGAGTGATATGTAGACGGTGAACCACCTCTGCATCCCAGGTATAAATCCCACTTGGTCATGGTGAATAATTCTTTTAATGTTTTGTTGGATCCGACTGGCTAGTATCTTGTTGAGAATTTTCGCATCCATGTTCATCAGGAAAATTGGCCTGCAGTTCTTTTTAGTGGGTCTTTGTCTGGTTTTGGAACCAAGGTAACGTTGGCCTCATAAAATGAGTTTGGAAGTTTTCCTTCCATTTCTATTTTTTGGAACAGCCTCAAAAGAATAGGTGTTAACTCTTCTTTAAATGTTTGGTAGACATCTCTGGAAAGCCATCCAGCCCTGGAATCATTTTGGGGGAGATTCTTGATTAGTATTTCAATTTCTTTACTGATTATTGGTCTGTTCAAATTTTATATTTCTTCCTGTTCCAGTTTTGATAGTTTATATGTTTCTAAGAATTTGTCTATTTCTTCCAGATAACCCTATTTGTTGGCACATAATTTCTCATAATGTTTTCCTATTACTGTTTATATTTATTCAGTGTTGCTTGTGATCTCTCCTCTTTCATTCTTCATTTTATTTACTTGGATTTTTTCCTTTTTCTTTTTGATCAACTAGCTAGGGTGTTATCAATTTTGTTAGTTCTTTCAAAGAACAAGCTTCTGTTTCATAGATCTGTTCTGCTGGGTTTTTTATTTTAATGATATTGACTTCTGTTTTGATCTTTATTATTTTTCCTCTTCTGCTGGTTTTTGGGCTTTTTTGCTGTTGTTTTTCCTGCTCTTTATGGTGTAAGATTAGGTTGTGAATCAGAGACCTTTCTTCCTTCTTTAGGAAGGTCTGGGTTGCTATATACCACCCTCTTATAACCACTTTTGCAGCCAAAACCTCTAGGATGCCATGTTGTCATTTTCACTGGCTTCCATATACTTTTAATTTCCTCTTTAATTTCTTGGTTAATCCATTCATTCTTTAGGAGGGTGTTTTTTAATCTGCAAATATTTAATCTGCAAATTTTGAGTTTCATAGCATTGTGGTCAGAAACTATACATTGTATGATCTCGATCTTTTTATATTTGTTGAGGGCTGATCTGTGTCCAAGTATGTGATCTATTTTGGAGAATATCCCATGTGCACTCAAAAAGAATGTGTATTCTGCTGCTTTAGGATGAAATGTTCTGCATATATTTAGTTAAATCCAACTGGTCCAAAGTGTCATTCAAAGCCATTGTTTCCTTGTAGGTCTTCTGTTTAGATGATCTGTCCATTGTTGTAGGTGAAGTGTTGAAATCCCTTACTATTATGGTATTATTATCAATGAGTTTCTTTATGTTTGTGATTAATCGATTTATATATTTGGGTGCTTGACATTGAGGCCAAAAATGTTTACAATTGTTAAATTTTCTGGGTGGATAGACCCATTGATTATGATAGAATTTCCTTCCTCATTTCTTATTACAGTCTTTATTTTCAAATCTAGTTTGTCTGATATAAGCTACTCCAGCTTTCTTTTGGTGACTATTAGCATGATAGATGGTTTTTCATGCCCTTTTGTCAATCTGAAGGTGTCTTTAGGTCTAATATGGGTCTCTTGTAAACAGCATATAGATGGATTTTGTATTCTTATCCACTTTGATGCCCTATGTCTTTTGATTGAAGCTTTTAGTCCTTTGACATTTAGAGTAAGTATCGAAAGATATGAATTTATTGTCATTGTGTTGCCTTGTGGTCTTCTCTTATCCTTTCTAGTCTCTGTTGCTTTTTGTCTTTTTCATTTTACATTGTTTTTTCTTCACTCAGGGTCCCCATCACATTTCTTGCAGGCTTGGTTTTGTGGTCACAAACTCCTTTAGTTTTTGTTTGTCTGGGAAACTCTTTATCTCTCCTTCTGTTTTGAATGACAGCTTAGCTGAATAAAGAATTATAGGCTGTAGGGAGGAGGGGCAAGATGTCAGAGAAGTAAGGAGCTCTGTAACTTTTGCCTGCCTACATCTATCAAAATGAGGACTGAAGCCACAGTACTATGATCTGCAAGAGTTGGGAGGAAACACACAAAGTCCAAAAAGAAGACAACCTCATAGATGCCTGAATAAGTACAAACTGGGGAAATAAAAATGGGCTGGGGCCAGGAGGTGCAGAGGAGAGGGAGCATCCACAATGCAGAACTTTGGAGAGATGAGGGGAAGAGAAAGAGAGACTTAAAATGCTCATAGAGCTGTCTCCAGAGAAGAGAAAACCTTAGCCTGGGACAGAGAGGGATACTATCATTCCATATATAACTGCAGGGCGTGGGGAGAGAAATCCAGCCCCTTTAGCTGGAGCATTTTCCTTAAACTCGGCACAGCAATTCTAGGTGGAGCCAGGAAAAAGCTGCTCCCCAGTCCCCCTACTTGATCCTGGCTAGGAAGCTGCCTGCCTGCAGGAGTACATCTCATCTCAGGAAGTAGCATTAAAGTGCATAGACTAGGATCTGGAAACGAGGTGGGGCTTGGAAAATACAACTAAGTTCCCCCACAGCACAGGGAGATTGGACCCAAAAGAGTGGCTTGCAACACTTGGTTTGAGAAGGGCTTGGGGCGCCATCATTCTTCTCCCCACAACCACCAAGGGAGGGCCTCAGACAGCAGCCCCCGAGACTTACCTACACCAAACAACCACCATCCACACTGGAGAGGTGTCTTTTTATTTCTTTTTCTTCTTTTTCCCCCTGGAACCCTGGAAAGACCAACATTGATGCATTGATGAGATTAGATCAATTCTTGCATTCAGATATATTTTCCCTCATCTCATTCTTGTCCATCACTTGCACTGGTTTTATGTTTTTAGACTATAATTACTCTTTTGTTGTTTCTGCCCCCCTGTGGGAGGTTCCTGGAGAGATGACGAGCTAGACGCAATGATGTTTCCAAAGGCTGCCAGGAGCTAATGAAAACAAAGACATTTTCAAACCCCAAGAACGTGACCATGCTCCTCACTCCTTAATAGAAGCGTGAACAGTCCCAGCGAGTCTGGGCTCCATGACCGCTGAACAGTCCCAGCAAAACTGAGTACTGTGGAAAGGGACGGTCCCAGGGAGGCTGGGCACCGTGGACATCCCTGAAAGAGATGGAGATGGACCAAGAGCTGACGGCTAATGGCAAACTTCATTAGGAACAGCATCTTCTTTTATACCTTCCTTGTAAGCCTGGAGAGCATGGTAAACATTTAGCCAGCAGTAAATGTTTAACTAGAACAATAGAGACAGGCACAGAGTGGGCAGAGCAAGAGCAGCTTTCAACTGTGTGTGGGTATATCTTGTAACTTCTTGTCACTCTTGGCTGATAACCAGGAAGGCTCTGTCCTGCACGTCCTCCTGGGACTTCATCAAGTCCCTTGTTCTCAGCGTTCTGGGAGTAGAAGTCCAATAACAATGTTTCATACACAAGGACAATGCTTGAGAACTGAGGTCTGATGTCCTATTCTCCAATACCCCCTTTTTTTGTGATCTCTTTTCTTTTCTTTCCCCTTTTGGTTGGCTACTTTGTTTGATTTGTCTGTGACTTTGTGTGCTTTTGTTCCCTGTGTGTTTGTCTGTCTGTTTTCCTTTTCAGGGCTACCTCAAGAAACAAGCCAAAGTACGCATGATGGAGAGTCCCAAATATCACTGAGTAAGGAAATAAAATAAGCAAAGGCACAACAAGAGAAACCCAGAGACACCATTAAAAGAACACTTGCTTAATGGACAGGACCTGGAGAGTCGATGAGATTCCTTTAATAGAGCAATACTCACAGGTGCAGAGTGCATAATGAGATTTTAAAACCGACAAGAGACAGAAAGCTAGCCAAAATTATGAAAGGTAGAACTGTCTTCTAAAGAAATTTCAGGAAGAAGTCACAGCCACAGAACTGCTCAAAACAGCTATCAGCAACATAACTGAACAAGAATTTAGAACAATTGTCATAAAATTAATCTCTGGGCTTGAAAATGCATGGAAATCATCAGAGAAGCTATTGATACAAAGACAAGGGATCTTTAAATAGCTGTTATGAGTTTTAAAAAATTCTATAAATGAGGTGCATAATAAAATGAAGGTGACTGCTGCATGGATTGAAAAGGCAGAGAGAAGAATAGGTGAATTAGATGACACAGTTATAGAAAAAGAGAAAGCAGAGAAAAAGAGTGAGAAATTGATCAGGAGCATGAAAGAATTTGAGACTTGAGTGATGCAATCAAATGGAACAATATCCATATCATAGGAATTCCTGAACATGAAAAAAGAGAGAAAGGTCCTGAGGGGGTGCTTGATGAAATTATAGCTGAGAACATCCTCAATCTGAGGAAGGAAATAGGCATTGAAATCCAAGAAGCACAGAGAACTCCCCTCAGACATAACTTGAATCTACCTTCAGCATGACATATCATAGTGAAACAGACAAAATATAAAAATAAAGAGAGAATTCTGAAAGCAGGTAGGGATCAAAGGGCCCCAACATACAAAGGGAAACTTATCAGAGTGGTTACAGACCTATCTACAGAAACTTGGCAGGCCAGAAAGGAATGGCAGGAAATCTTCAATATGATGGACAGAGAAAACATGCAGCCATGAATCCATTATCTGGCAAGACTGTCATTCAAAATAGGAGGGATAAAGAATTTCCCAAGTAAATAAAAATAGAGAGAATTTATTACCACCAAACGAGCCCTACAAGAAATCCTAAGAGGGACTCTATGAGGGAGGGAAATGGTGCAAGGAATACAAGATAACAGAGACACCATTACAAGCATGAATTCTACAGGGACCACAAGGAATCTAAACCTATATTTTTCAGTAATAACTCTGAATGTAAATGGACTACCCACTCAAAAAAACATAGGGTAGCAAAATAAATTTTTAAAAAACAAAATCCATCTTTTCTGTCTACAACAGACTCATTTTAGACCTGAAGCCACCTTCAGATTGAAAGTAAGGGGATGGAGAAATATCTATCATGTGACTGGAAGTCAAAAGAAAGCTGAGGTAGCCATACTTATATCAGACACACCACACTTTAAAGTAAAGGAAGTAACAAAAGATGAAGAAGGACATTATATAATAATCACAGCGTCTCTCCATCAGGAAGAGCTAACGATTATAAACATCTATGCATCAAATTCCGGAGCGCCCAAGTACATAAAACAATTAATCACAGACAGAAACAATCTTATTGATAAGAATGTGCTAATTGGAGGGGATTTTAATACTCCACTTACAGCAATGGATAGATTGACCAGACAGAAAATCACTAAAGAAACAATGGACCTGAATGTCATATTGGATCAGATGGAATTGATAAATATATTTAGAACTCTGAATCCTGAGGATAGAGAATTCATTCTTCTCAAGTGCGCATGGCACATTCTCCAAGATAGATCACATACTGGGTGATAAATATAAATGAATTGAGATCATAATAAGTACACTTTCAGATCACAATGCTATAAAACTTGAAATCAATCACGGGAAAAAGTCTAGAAAACTCCCAAAAACATGAAGGATAAACATCATCCTCCTGAAGAATGATTGGGCCAATCAGTCAATTAGAGAAGAAATTTAAAAATATATGGAAACAAATGACGATGAAAATACAACAATCCAAACTCTGGATGCAGCAAAGGCAGTCCTAAGAGGAAAGTATATTGCAATACAGGCCTATTTAAAGAAACTAGAAGAAGTGCAAATTCAAAATCTAACAAAGCACCCAAAGAAACTAGAAGGGGAACAGCAAGAGCACCACAAACCCAGCAAAAGAAGAGAAATAATAAAGATCAGAGAAGAAAGAAACAATATAGAATCCAAAAAAACTGTTGAATAGGTCAATGAAACCAAGAGTTGGTGTTTTGAAAAAATAAACAAAATTGATAAACCTCTAGCCAGGCTTCTCAGAAAGAAAAGAGAGAATACCCAAATAGACAAAATCATGAATGAAAATAGATTTATTACAGTCAATCCCTCAGAAATACAAGCAATCATCAAGGAATACTATGAAAAATTATATGCCCAAAAACCGAACAACCTAGAAGAAATGGACAAATTCCTAAACACATATGCACTACCAAAATTCACATGGGAAGAGATAGAAAATCTGAATAGACACATAACCAGTGAAGAAATCGAATCAGTTATCAAAAATCTCCCAATGAATAAGAGCTCGGGGCCAGGTAGCTTCCCAGGGGAATTCTACCAGACATTTAAAGCAGAGTTAATACTCATTCTTCTCAAGCTATTCCAAATACTAGAAATAGAAGGAAAACTTCCAGACTCTTTCTATGAAGCCAGCATCACTTTGATTCCCAAACCAGAGACCCAACAAAAAAAAGATAACTACAGGCCAATATCCTTAATGAATACAGATGCAAAAATACTCAACAAGATACTAGCAAGTAGAATTCAACAACATATAAAAAGAATTGTTTATCATATCAGATTCATTTCTGGGTTATAGGGGTGGCTCAATATTCGTAAATCCATCAATGTGATACATCACTTTAACAAAAGAAAAGATAAAAAAACATATGATCCTGTCAATAGATACAGTAAAAGTATTTGACAAAATACAGCATCCTTTCTTAATAAAAACCTCAAGAAAGTTGGGATAGAAGGAACTTACTTAAACATCATAAAAGCCATTTATGAAAAGCCCACACCTAATATCATCTTCAAAGGTTAAAACTGAGAGCTTTGTCCCTGAGATCAGGAACATGAGAAAGATGTCCACTCTCACCACTGTTGTTTAACATAGTGCTAGAAGTCCTAGCATCAGCAATCAGACAACAAAAGGAAATAAAAGGCATCAGATTTGGCAAAGATGAAGTCAAACTTTCACTTTTCGCAGATGACAGGATACTCTACAGGGAAAATCAGACAGACTCCACCAGAAGCCTTCTAGAACTGATCAATGAATTCAGTAAAGTTGCAGAGTAAAAAATCAACATACAGAGATTGGTTGCAAGCCTCCTTGACCTCAACCACAGCAATTTCCTAGTAGACACATCCCTAAAGGCAAGGTAATCAAGAACAAAAATGAACTATTGGGACCTCATCAAGACAAAAGTCTTCTGCACTGCAAAGAAACAATCATGAAAACTAATAGGCAACTGACAAAATGGGAAAAGATAGTTGCAAATGACATATCAGATAAAGGACTAGTATCCAAAATCTACAAGGAACTCACCAAACTCTACACCCGAAAAACAAATAACCCAGTGAAGAAATCGGCAGAAGACATGAGTAGACACTTCTTCAAAAAGGACATCCAGATGACCAACAGACACATGCTTAGCATCACTCATCATCAAGGAAATACAAATCAAAACCACACTGAGATACCACCTCACACCAGTCAGAGTGGCTAAAATGAACAAAGGATTAGAAAAGAAAAAATGAGAATAAATGTTTTCTCTTTCTGTATTCAAGAATAAGAAAATAGAAAAAAAGAAAACAATTGCATAGATGGACCAGCAAACAGATTCAAATATGATTGAAATTACATTCAATTTCCCCTGGTGGGGAGGGGAACTCTGTAGCACTTTATAGTCCATAAACTAAGCAGATGGAGAGATTTCCTGAAGATCGAAGTTGGTCCAGTTGGGCGGGGCTTAGTGTATCAGCTCTGTTCTCCACTAGAGGGCACTGATTAGCTTACTGGGTGGATTGTCCTGCCGCCTGTATGCACAGGAGGGGTGAAAATGGCATCACCCAGCTACCCAGTCACCAGTATCAGAACTCTGTGCTCCCCCTGACCAGCAATCATGCACCCCTCCTTTGTCTCCAGCTTCTATCCACTCCCTGCTTCTACAGTGTCCGTGACCAAGCCTGCAGGCTGCCAGGCAGTACCTCTCTCCTGAGTTTTGTCTCAGATGTGGCTGTGTTTCCTGACCCATCATTTCTGAGGGATTGCAGTTTTGGACCTTTCTGCCCCTCGAGGGGCGTGTCTTGCTGAGCAATGGCTGGGTGTTGGCTGCACCCAGGAACGTTTGAGAGATTGTGCCGCTGCCGCTGCCCAGAGCCTGTGGCTGGGTGCCAGCCTGCCCCAGAAAAATTTCCTGTGATCATGCAGCAGCGTTTCAGGGATTATAGCAAATTGCAACACACATCTGGTGCCAGGCTTCACCCTTAACGGCCTTGTTCCACACCAGCGAATGTGGCTGTCCTCCCAGGTCCACTGGGACTTTGCCTGTGGGGACATTGCACAGCCTCTACTAAATGTCTCCTCCTAAAAGGGGACCTGCCTCTCTCCATGTGGTCTGAATACCCCTTAGACTTCACTCTCTGCGCCCGGGGATTCACCCTTCCCACCAGAGCACCACCAGGTATGAAGCTGCAAAGTGTCAGACTCTGCACTCCCCCTTGGTTATAGAGTCTTAGTGGAATTTAAGCCCGCCCTTTTCTCCTTTCTCCCCTTTTTGTTCAGTCCCTGAAGCTGATTCCATTCTTCCTTTTTCTCTCCAGATGCTTTTGGGTTTGAGGGGTGCTTTTCCCATACTCTCCCTCATCACTATCCTCTCTCCACAAGCAAATATAGCTCCCTGTCCTCTGCAGCTTCTCTCTCCCCCAGATGACCTCTCTGTAATGTGTACCCGCTGAATTCTGTGGTTCTGGTTGTGCAGATTGTTGTGTTAATCCTCAAATCCAATTTCTAGGTGTGACGATGGTTTAGTGTTGATATGGCTGCATTTCAGGGATGAGAGATGCAAAAGAAATTTCCAGGCTTTCTGCCATCTTAGCCCCTTTCCTCAAGCATATTTATTCTTTTGATCCATAAGCCTGGAATGTGTTTTCATTTCTTTGTTTCATCTTCAATTTCTTTCATCAGTTTTTTTTTTTTTTTAATTTTGAAGAGTACTTTACCTCTTTAGTTATCTTATTTTTCATGGAATGGTGAATGGATTATTTTCTTAATTTCTCTTTATGCTGCTTTATTAGTGGTGTATGGAAATGCAACAGATTTCTGTACATTTATTTTGTGACTTTACCAAATTTGTTCAACAATTCTAGCAGTATTTTGGAGGAGTCTTTCAGGTTTTCTATATATAGTATCATATTATCCACAAAGAGTAAAAATTTTACTTCTTCCTTTCTGATCTGGATGCCTTTTATCTCTTTGTTTTGTCTGGTTGCTGTGGCTAAGCCTTCCCGTACTGTGTTGAATAAAATTAGTAGGAGTGGATATCATATTTTGTTCCTAGTCTGAGCTGGGAAAACCCTTAATTTTTCATCATTGAGCCTAATTGTAGTTGTGGGTTTCTCATGATGGCCTTTATTATGTCAAAGTATATTCCCTCCACACCTACACTGTTAGAGTTTTTATCATGAAGTGATATTCTGTCAAATGCTTTCTCTGTGTTTATTGAAATGATCATCTGGTTCTTGTGTGGTATATCACACTGAGTGATTTTTGAACATTTAAAATATAGAACTACGCTTGCACCTCTGGAAAATATTGTGTTGAATATGTTTTTAAATGTATCATTGGAATCAGTTTGCTAATATTTTGTTTGGTTGCTGAAGATTTTTTGCATCTATGTTATCAGATATTGGCCTGTAATTTCTTTTCTTTTTTTGTAGTTTTTTTTTTTTTCTGGTTTAGGCAAGAGAGTAATCCTGGCCATGTAGAATAAATTCAGAAGCTTTCGTTCCTCCTCAATGTTTTGGATAGTTCAAGAATTACGGTTATTAACTCTCCATTAAATGTTTGATAGAATTTGCCTGTGACGCCCTCTGGCCCTGAACTTTCTATTGTTGTTCACTGATTCAATTTCATTGCTAGTAATAGGTTCAAATTTTCTCTTTGTTCCTTATCAGTGTTGGAAGGTATCATGTTTACAGAAATGTATTCAGTTATTCTAGGTTGTCTAACTTGTTAGCATATGATTTTTTATAATATTCTCTTATTTTTTTTCTGTGGTATTTTGTTTTTATTTCTCCTCTTTTATTCTTTATTTGATTTGAGTCAAATCTATCTATCATCTATCTATCATCTATCTATCTATCTATCATCTATCTATCTATCTATCTATCTATCTATCATCTTTATTTTTTATGAGCCTGGCTAAAGATTTATCAATTTTGAATTTTTTTTGGTCTCGATTCCATTCATTTTTGTCTAATATTTATTTCTTTTCTTCTCCTGGCTTTTGACTTTATTTTATTTTTAACTTTGTTTTATTTATTTCTAATTCCTGTAGGTGTAAGGTAAAATTGTTGCTCTGAGATTTTTCTTGTTTTCGAAGGAGGGTTGTATTGCTATACTCTTCTATCATAGAACAGCTTTTGTTGCAGCCCAAAGATTTTGAATTGTTGTTTTTATTTTTATTTGTCTCTATGTATTATTTTGATTTATTGATTGAAAATTTACTATATAGTAACACATTATTTAACCCCACATTTGTATGATTTTTTCTTATATTTTTCTTGTAGTTCATTTCCAGTTTTTTACTGTTGTGGTGAGAGAAGATATAGGGCATTATTTTAATCTTTTTTAATTTATTGAGACTAGTTTTGTGGCATAGCATGTGATTTATTCTGGAGAGTGTTTCACGTTCACTTGTAAAGAATGAGTTTTCTGCTGTTTTAGGATGAAGATTTCTGAATATATCTGTTAGGTCCATCTAGTTCAATGTGTTATCCAAAGCCACTGTACCCTTGTTGGTTCCTGTCCACATGATTAAACCTTGATGTGAGTGAGCATCAAAGTCCCCTACTATTATTGTTGACTTCTTCCTTTATATTTGCTATTAGTTGTGTATCTATTTGGGTGCTCTCATGTTAGGTGCATAAATATGTACAATTGGTATATCTTATAGGATTGTTGTCTTCGTGATTATGTAGTGTCTTTCTTTGTCTCTTATTACAGTCTTTGTTTTAAAATCTATTTCGTTTCAGTGTCGGAGTCCAGCTCCAGCAGGTCCAGGGCTCCCTGAAGGATGGATGGTGTCAGCAAAAGTGAGTGAGAGAGTCTTGGCTTGCTTTCTTTCTGATCAGCAGGCGGGAGTCTCAGCCTTTACACGAGAGTCAGCTTTATTTATTGAAAAAATGTATGGGGTACAAAACAGAAGTGACATTGCCTTAGACAATAATTTCTGATAACAAATTATTTGGTATGTAAAAATTTCCCAGAACATAGTTTGGTGGAGGACTCATGCATAATCTTTACCAATAGAGACTGAAGTAGGTGACTAGATATTCATCATATGGGGAAGGAAGGGATCTTTAGCATTCAAATAAAAGGCAAAGTTTTTAGCATAGCAAAGGCAAGAGTTGGTTCTTTTGTGAGCAGGGGTCAATAGCCTGTTTTCTCAAGGGGAAGAAAAACAGGTTTTCTCAGGAAATGTAACATTTGCTCCTATAATCAAAAAAAGAAGAAACTACTATAACAAGTTTTTTCACAAGGTACGATTCACACATTTTTTAGCATAAGAAGGCAAGTCACTCCTGATATCAGTCAGTCAGGCACCTTGGGGGTCAGTGCTCAAGCAGAAACTGAGTGGGGTTGAGTGAGTGTAGACGCTCTTCGCCACCTGACAGTGGGGGGGCCTTGCAAACCTGCCTTACCTCAGAAATGGCTCCCAGCATTTAGGGGCACCTAGTTGGCTCAGTCAGTTAAGTGTCCAACTTGGGATCAGGTCATGATCTCACAGTGTGTGGCTTGAGCCCTGCATTGGGCTCTGTGCTGACAGCTCGGAGCTTGGAGACTGCTTTGGATTCTGTGTGTGTGTGTGTGTGTGTGTGTGTGTGTGTGTGTGTGTGTGTCTGCCCCTCCACTGTTCATTCTCTTTCTCTCTCTCAAAAATAAACATTAACAAATGTTAAAAATCAAAAATAAAAATATACTTATAATCTAATTTGTTTGATATAAACATTGCCACCCCAGCTTTCTTTTTGTTCTGATTTTCTTGGCAAATGTTTTCCATCCCTTTCCTTTCCATCTGCATGTGCTTTTAGGACTGAAAATAGTCTCTAGTTGGCAGCCTATAGATCAGATAGGTCTTGCTTTTTTATCCATTCAGTTCCCCTATGTGTTTAGATGGGGGCAGTTAGTCGATTTTGACTCAAAGTAGTTATTAGTAGTTAGGTACCTCTTGTCATCTCGTTACATGTTTTGCAGTCCTTTTTATAGTTCTTGTGTTTTTTCTCTGTCTTCCCTTATTATTTGATTACCTTCTTTAGTGATATGCTTGGATGTTTCCCTTTTTTCTTTTCTTGGTATATCTTTACAAATTTTTGATTAGTGGCTACATCAGGTTGATATATAACATTTTATGTATATAGCAGTCTATATTAATATGGTCACTTAAGTTTGAACCCACTCTAGAAGTGTTTACTCCTACATGTTCTACGTATATGATGTCATACTTTCCATCCTTTTGTGATTTCCTTGACTAATTTTTTAAAAACATTTTATTTATTTATTTATTTATTTATTTATTTATTTATTTATTTTAAGGAATCTGTACACCCAATATGGGGCTTGAACTCACAACCTTGAGATCAAGAGTTGCATGCTCTTCCAACTGAGCCAGTCAGGTGCCCCTTCTTGGCTAACTTTTATAGGTATAATCCATTTACTGCCTTTGTGCTTTTCCTTCTGTACTGTTTTTTAAAGATATTAATTTTTACTTTTATTATGGTTGTATTTACCTGTGAAATGTTTTCTTTTATTAATTTCTGTACTCCTTTTCTTTCCACAGATTTCCTTTAACATTTCTTGTAAGGCTGGTTTAGTGGTGATAAACTCCTTTAACCTTTGTTTGTCTGGGAAATCGTTTCTTCCTCCTTCTGTTATGAATGGTGACCGTGCTGGATACAGTACCCTTGGCTGCAGGGTGGTTATTTTTTTCCTTTTAGCTTTACGACTCTCTTCTGGCCTGAAAAAGGTCTGCTATCAGCTGATAGCTTTATGAGATTTTCTTATATGTAACTGTTTTGTTTATTGCTGCCTTTAAAGTTCTCTTTATCATTATTTTTTTAATAGTTTATTGTCAAATTAGTTTCCATATAACACCGAGTGCTTCTCCCCACAAGTGCCCCCCACCATGACCATCACCCCCTCCCCCCCCCTCAGTCCATGGTTCGTCTCCAGTATTCAGTAGTCTCCCTTGATCTGTGTCCCTCACTCATCCCCACTCTCTTTCCCCCTTCCTCTCCCCATGGTCCCCTGCCAGGTC